>LGRX02025719.1:0-11040 GCA_001247695.2 Cymbomonas tetramitiformis | reverse complement strand
CAAGGACGCGTCCTTCGTCCGGAATATCACCGCACCCCCCTCCCCGACAAGTGAAATTACACAACGGGCCCCGGAAAAACTGAAAATACACTTTGGTCTCCTTTTGTGAAAAAATGTACCGACACCTCCCCGATAAAGTCAAAATGCAAATCAGGTGAAAAACAACAAGTGAAAATACAAGGACGCGTCCTTCGTCCGGAATATCACCGCACCCCCCTCCCCGCCAAGTGAAATTACACAACGGCCCCGGAAATACTGAAAATACACTTTGGTCTCCTTTTGTGAAAAAATGCACCGACACCTCCCCGAAAAAGTCAAAATGCAAATCAGGTGAAAAATACCAAGTGAAAATAAAAGGAAGTTTCCTTTTTCCAGAATAATTATGTCTCACAGAAAATATAACAATGACAACCCTTGTCACCATTGACAGCTAATAAGAAAGTGATATTGAACTGATAATAAGAAGTCCGTGCTGAATATTTTTGAAACCTAAAATTATTGTCATCGATGACGATATTTCTAGGTGCTGAAAAAAAATTATTTCATACTTTATTTATAAAGTAGAAAAAATTTGTCATCGATGACGATATTTTTAAGGTTGCATGAAAACATCAAGTTACAACAACAAGCTTGTCATCGGTGACGTTTTTCTCACTATTTGTAAAATAGGTCTACACGGGTTGATAACTTACACGCTGCGTAATTAGAGACTTGTTCTAAAGTCTTTAACGCAAAGCTGAATATTATGACCGGTCCAGAATCTTTGCAGTTTCAAAAGTCACTAAGATTCTTTCGGATCCAATCTTGTAAGACTTCTTAAAGAAGCGCTGTCTTAGAATGTGCCGCACGCAATAAAAAGTCTGCGCAACTAGCTGATAATACCAATGAGCTACTAGGGAATCAGTATACGATTGCGCCGCGGTTTGTTGCGAGTTCATCGTAAAGACATCGACGGTTAAATAACTTAGACGCTGCGTAATTAGAGACTTTTAAAACTGCCGCTATCTTTGACGTTGAAGGTAATAACTCATCAAGAGAAAAAAAAACGTCCGTGATTGGTGACGGACAGTTCCATACTTTTTGAAATAACTGCGGAACGTCCGTCACCAATGACGGACACATCCGTCATCGACGAACGAAAAAAAAGTATAGGCTTTGACTCCCTTCTCGTTGGAAACAAAACTGTGAGAGCCCGCAAGAAAGTTGATCTCCATGGGGGTAATATCCTCAGGAAAAACTTGTCACAAGCATTCGGTCTCAGAAAAATATTGTCATCGATGACAAAATATTGACATCGATGACAAAAATAGTTCTAAACGTAGATACGTCCAGTGAATAAACAGAACAAGTACCCAAAGCGTCATCGATGATAAAAATATTGTCATCGATGACAAGGAATACCATGTTCGTAGAAAAATAACAACTAAATCAACGGCAAGAGAGGTAAGTTGTCATCGATGACGTTTCAGAAAGAAATAAAACTTGTGCCAAAAGCGAACTCGTTGACAAATTAGGTGGAGTCGTCATCGATGACAAAAAAAGAGAAAACTAAAAACAGCGACACCAATGTAAACCTTTTCACCGCAAGATGTTATCAATAAAAAGTCTGAAAAAATAAAAACATACCTGCACTTTCACCTTGAGCTCCCGAGGAACAAACCTCGGCGCAATCGGATACTAATTCGCTAGCTCATTAATATCAGCTATTTGCTTAGATGTTTCACTGCTTGCAGCACAAGCAACAATAGGTAAAATAGCGCTTCTTAACGGAGTCTTGCAAGATTAGATCTGATTGGGGTTTCAAGGTGACTTTCTAATGTGGAACTGGATTGGTCCTTATTAGCGTTGCGTTGAAGACTTTAAAAGACTTAACAATATTTCGCTTTCTTTATATTTACAAACTCTGACCGCGACAGCAGACTCGAAATTGTTCTTTTTTAACTTTCACTCTTGAAGCGTTTGGCTTCCCTTCTTTTCTTAGTAGTAGCTTTCCGCTCGCAGACGTTGCTACGTTGCCACCTTCCTGCCTAGCGGCTTCTATTTTTTTATTATTATTCCTATAATTTCTTAGTATAAGCGTGCAGCACGCGTTATTCGCGTTATTCTATAATTTATTTGTTCGCAGACCTATTTTGCAAATAGTGAGAAAAACGTCACCGATGACACCAAATCATATTCTTGCACAGATACGCATACATGCGGGTACCATATCTGTGGATAAATAAAAACTGCTATGCTACCTTTGCCAGACCGTGGTTTGTCATTCGGATCTATGGCCAGTAATCCGCAGCTACCGGATACTGAGGTGGACGGAGTTGTGATCCTGAGTTATGCTTGACACACATAACTAAAACGAATTTCACATTAGTACGTTGTCGAATCCAATCTATGAAATGTTCGTCAGAGCGCGCGTACCGGACCGAAAAATAAAAGGAGCACTGGGGCAGATCGGGTGAGGATTTAAAGTGGACTCATAGAGACCCTCCGATATCTCGTTAAGCAGGGCCACTCCGTTTGCATTAAAATAAGTCCCCAAATGGGCTCTCCATAGTATTTCTGTGAACTTCGGGGGAGTAAGCTCTCTGAAGGGAGGAAGAGGTGGATGCATTATATAAAGCCGTAGAAACATATTCGTTTTTAATTCGTCACTCTGAAATACGATACGAACGGCAGCGCAATATCTATCCGTAACGTAAACCTCGGAAGATACCTTGAAACGTCACTCTGAAATACGATACGCAATTCATGGGGGCTACATCCTAAGAACTGTAGGGCTAAATGCCTAAGGTGAGGGTTTAAAGTGGACTCAGTTCCCCCCGATATCCTAAAACACCTTGAGGGACGCCTCATCGGTGTAAGAAGACTGGTACCAGCACAACAACAAAGACATCAAAGACATATACAAAGGTATGCACCCTGTATTGTGAGGTCACAACTCTTTTAAGAGGGGAGATCTGTCAGGGTTATGACCGATGACATATGTGTCATACATGTCATACGTATCATACATGTCATACATGTCATACATGTCATGTCATGTCATGTCGTGTCATGTCATATATTACAATGACATACAGTCGTGAGTACGGTCGACTGTGACATGTACAGTCATACCATCTGTCATCCACTTAAGGTGAGTGACACCTGTCATCGAGAGGCCAGGTATTGGCATCGAGATGGCAAAGCAAGATTAGTCTTGAAGAACCGAAGTGTTCTGAGAAGACGATGTCTTCGCTTCAAGCATGAATTGAACAGCATGCGGGTATCACATGGCTTATTCGATCAGCCGATACTGTTGTTCACCCAATGCCCTCGGGTTCACAACCCAATTGTGGTAGCGCCTGAGAGGCGCGGGGGCATTGGCGTAAATGAGGTAGCATTGAGCTACAGCAGCACTTCTGGAGAAGAGTCTGCACTCATACCCACACATACGCTGCGCGAGCTGTTAACGTTCAATAACCGCGCCATACTGTATATCATATTTCATATCGCTTACATAGCGATCCTTAAGAGACCCCGCGCAAAGAATTGTTCGAGATGGAGACCCCGCGCAAAAATTGATCGAGGTGGAGACCATTCGCAAAAAAGAATTCGAGATGGAGACCACGCACAAAACATTGTTCGAGATGGAAACCCCGCGCAAAAAATTGTTCGAGATGGAGACCCCGCACAAAAATTTGTTCGAGGTGGAGACCACTCACCAAAATTCTTTCCAGGTGGAGACCGCCCACCAACCTTTGAGATGGAGACCACTCGCAAAATTCATTCCAGGTGGAGATCAGGGGCACCAGGCACCAACCTTTGAGATGGAGACCACTCTCACCCTCGCTTGGCTGCGCACCACGCTCCACCTCGCCTGGCTGCGCCGAGATGGAGACCACGCACAAAAATTTGTTCGAGATGGAGACCATTCGCAAAATTAATTCGAGATGGAGACCACTCGCAAAATTAATTCGAGATGGAGACCCGCACAAAAATTGTTTCGAGGTGGAGACCACTCGCAAAAAGAAATTCGAGATGGAGACCACGCACAAAAGTTGTTCGAGGTGGAGACCACTCGCAAAATTTGTTCGAGGTGGAGACCCCGCGCAAAAGATGTTCGAGATGCGATGTCGCGATTGTGGTAACTGTAATGCGCAGGGCTTGTGGCAGTGGGGTTGAGGGTGGGTGTAGCGTAGGGGCAGTGACGTGTGTCGTGTTTGGGTGTGGCGTGGCATGGGTACTGAAGGGGCTTTGTTGTGTAGGCGTAGGCAAGGGAAATTTTTAAGTATGGAAGGTCTAGCAGGGCTAATAGGGTAAACGGGCCACAAAACAGGGAACGTGCACGAAGCTGCGCCTCACACGGGGCAAGTCGAACAGAGTTGAGACGGGAACGTAAGACGAAGCAGCTTTGCAAATTCATGACTTCCAAAAAGGGGCTGGACCAGTTTTGACAGCGCATTCCCAGCTGAATTCAAACTTGCGCGTTACAGGGTTGGGGAGCGAGCAACTGGCGCCGGCAGAACGCTGAATATGACCGGCTACTGGTGTGCCGGGAGAGGTCATATCGCGCGGGGACGAAAGACAACTACGTATGCTGCCAGCTGCCCATGAATTCACGCGTAAGGAATTTACAGTCAGTTACATATCGAGTAAGGCCCAGCACGCGAATTCATGGGGTTGCCTTCGTACGGGGTGTCGACGCAAGACCGGCTGGAGCGCTGTTGACTTCACGCCGTATGGCCAGTATTGACGCCGGGACGAGTGTCGCTCTCGACGTTGATGGCACTCGGCCAGGCGCGAAGGCACGGTGCCCCTCCCACAATCACTCCTATACAAGGGGGGTACTGCCACCCCGGGGGGACGGTCCCTACAGTTATGGTTAATTCCAAAATTCGAACGAAAACTGTTGAGTCAGTGAGCATTGAAATTCGTGACATGCTGTTGGTCGCTGACTGCAAAGCAAGATGGGAACCGTCATAATCAAAATTGATGCAAGGCTGGCCAGTTCGTTGGCCTGCCATGTAGATATCGACGACAGTATCGGTGACACTAACATCGATGACAACCTAAGAAACGGCACACCTACCCGGTGGAAATCCCAAGAAAAAAGTACAGACATCGTCAAATTTCCTCGGCCAGGCGCGAAGGCACGGTGCCCCTCCCACAACCACTCCTATACAAGGGGAGTACTGCCACCCCGGGGGGACGGTCCCTACAGTTATGGTTAATTCCAAAATTCGAACGAAAACTGTTGAGTCAGTGAGCATTGAAATTCGTGACATGCTGTTGGTCGCTGACTGCAAAGCAAGATGGGAACCGTCATAATCAAAATTGATGCAAGGCTGGCCAGTTCGTTGGCCTGCCATGTAGATATCGACGACAGTATCGGTGACACTAACATCGATGACAACCTAAGAAACGGCACACCTACCCGGTGGAAATCCCAAGAAAAAAGTACAGATATGGTCAAATTTCCTCGGCCAGGCGCGAAGGCACGGTGCCCCTCCCACAATCACGCCTATACAAGGGGGGTACTGCCACCCCGGGGGGACGGTCCCTACAGTTATGGTTAATTCCAAAATTCGAACGAAAACTGTTGAGTCAGTGAGCATCGAAATTCGTGACATGCTGTTGGTCGCTGACTGCAAAGCAAGATGGGAACCGTCATAATCAAAATTGATGCAAGGCTGGCCAGTTCGTTGGCCTGCCATGTAGATATCGACGACAGTATCGGTGACACTAACATCGATGACAACCTAAGAAACGGCACACCTTCCCGGTGGAAATCCCAAGAAAAAAGTACAGATATGGTCAAATTTCCTCGGCCGGGCGCGAAGGCACGGTGCCCCTCCCACAATCACTCCTATACAAGGGGGGTACTGCCACCCCGGGGGGACGGTCCCTACAGTTATGGTTAATTCCAAAATTCGAACGAAAACTGTTGAGTCAGTGAGCATTGAAATTCGTGACATGCTTTTGGTCGCTGACTGCACAGCAAGATGGGAACCGTCATAATCAAAATTGATGCAAGGCTGGCCAGTTCGTTGGCCTGCCATGTAGATATCGACGACAATATCGGTGACACTAACATCGATGACAGCCTAAGAAACGGCACACCTTCCCGGTGGAAATCCCAAGAAAAAAGTACAGATATGGTCAAATTTCCTCGGCCGGGCGCGAAGGCACGGTGCCCCTCCCCCAATCACTCCTATACAAGGGGGGTACTGCCACCCCGGGGGGACGGTCCCTACAGTTATGGTTAATTCCAAAATTCGAACGAAAACTGTTGAGTCAGTGAGCATTGAAATTCGTGACATGCTGTTGGTCGCTGACTGCAAAGCAAGATGGGAACCGTCATAATCAAAATTGATGCAAGGCTGGCCAGTTCGTAGGCCTGCCATGTAGATATCGACGACAGTATCGGTGACACTAACATCGATGACAACCTAAGAAACGGCACACCTACCTGGTGGAAATCCCAAGAAAAAAGTACGGATATGGTCAAATTTCCTCGGCCAGGCGCGAAGGCACGGTGCCCCTCCCACAATCACTCCTATACAAGGGGGGTACTGCCACCCCGGGGGGACGGTCCCTACAGTTATGGTTAATTCCAAAATTCGAACGAAAACTGTTGAGTCAGCGAGCATCGAAATTCGTGACATGCTGTTGGTCGCTGACTGCAAAGCAAGATGGGAACCGTCATAATCAAAATTGATGCAAGGCTGGCCAGTTCGTAGGCCTGCCATGTATATATCGACGACAGTATCGGTGACACTAACATCGATGACAACCTAAGAAACGGCACACCTACCCGGTGGAAATCCCAAGAAAAAAGTACAGATATGGTCAAATTTCCTCGGCCAGGCGCGAAGGCACGGTGCCCCTCCCACAATCACTCCTATACAAGGGGGGTACTGCCACCCCGGGGGGACGGTCCCTACAGTTATGGTTAATTCCAAAATTCGAACGAAAACTGTTGAGTCAGTGAGCATTGAAATTCGTGACATGCTGTTGGTCGCTGACTGCAAAGCAAGATGGGAACCGTCATAATCAAAATTGATGCAAGGCTGGCCAGTTCGTTGGCCTGCCATGTAGATATCGACGACAATATCGGTGACACTAACATCGATGACAACCTAAGAAACGGCACACCTACCCGGTGGAAATCCCAAGAAAAAAAGTACAGATATGGTCAAATTTCCTCGGCCAGGCGCGAAGGCACGGTGCCCCTCCCACAATCACTCCTATACAAGGGGGGTACTGCCACCCCGGGGGGACGGTCCCTACAGTTATGGTTAATTCCAAAATTCGAACGAAAACTGTTGAGTCAGTGAGCATTGAAATTCGTGACATGCTGTTGGTCGCTGACTGCAAAGCAAGATGGGAACCGTCATAATCAAAATTGATGCAAGGCTGGCCAGTTCGTAGGCCTGCCATGTAGATATCGACGACAGTATCGGTGACACTAACATCGATGACAACCTAAGAAACGGCACACCTACCCGGTGGAAATCCCAAGAAAAAAGTACAGACATCGTCAAATTTCCTCGGCCAGGCGCGAAGGCACGGTGCCCCTCCCACAACCACTCCTATACAAGGGGAGTACTGCCACCCCGGGGGGACGGTCCCTACAGTTATGGTTAATTCCAAAATTCGAACGAAAACTGTTGAGTCAGTGAGCATTGAAATTCGTGACATGCTGTTGGTCGCTGACTGCAAAGCAAGATGGGAACCGTCATAATCAAAATTGATGCAAGGCTGGCCAGTTCGTTGGCCTGCCATGTAGATATCGACGACAATATCGGTGACACTAACATCGATGACAACCTAAGAAACGGCACACCTACCCGGTGGAAATCCCAAGAAAAAAGTACAGATATGGTCAAATTTCCTCGGCCAGGCGCGAAGGCACGGTGCCCCTCCCACAATCACTCCTATACAAGGGGGGTACTGCCACCCCGGGGGGACGGTCCCTACAGTTATGGTTAATTCCAAAATTCGAACGAAAACTGTTGAGTCAGTGAGCATTGAAATTCGTGACATGCTGTTGGTCGCTGACTGCAAAGCAAGATGGGAACCGTCATAATCAAAATTAATGCAAGGCTGGCCAGTTCGTAGGCCTGCCATGTAGATATCGACGACAGTATCGGTGACACTAACATCGATGACAACCTAAGAAACGGCACACCTACCTGGTGGAAATCCCAAGAAAAAAGTACGGATATGGTCAAATTTCCTCGGCCAGGCGCGAAGGCACGGTGCCCCTCCCACAATCACTCCTATACAAGGGGGGTACTGCCACCCCGGGGGGACGGTCCCTACAGTTATGGTTAATTCCAAAATTCGAACGAAAACTGTTGAGTCAGTGAGCATCGAAATTCGTGACATGCTGTTGGTCGCTGACTGCAAAGCAAGATGGGAACCGTCATAATCAAAATTGATGCAAGGCTGGCCAGTTCGTTGGGCTGCCATGTAGATATATCGACGACAGTATCGGTGACACTAACATCGATGACAACCTAAGAAACGGCACATCTACCCGGTGGAAATCCCAAGAAAAAAATACAGATATGGTCAAATTTCCTCGGCCAGGCGCGAAGGCACGGTGCCCCTCCCACAATCACTCCTATACAAGGGGGGTACTGCCACCCCGGGGGGACGGTCCCTACAGTTATGGTTAATTCCAACATTCGAACGAAAACTGTTGAGTCAGTGAGCATTGAAATTCGTGACATGCTGTTGGTCGCTGACTGCAAAGCAAGATGGGAACCGTCATAATCAAAATTGATGCAAGGCTGGCCAGTTCGTTGGCCTGCCATGTAGATATCGACGACAGTATCGGTGACACTAACATCGATGACAACCTAAGAAACGGCACACCTACCCGGTGGAAATCCCAAGAAAAAAGTACAGATATGGTCAAATTTCCTCGGCCAGGCGCGAAGGCACGGTGCCCCTCCCACAATCACTCCTATACAAGGGGGGTACTGCCACCCCGGGGGGACGGTCCCTACAGTTATGGTTAATTCCAAAATTCGAACGAAAACTGTTGAGTCAGTGAGCATTGAAATTCGTGACATGCTGTTGGTCGCTGACTGCAAAGCAAGATGGGAACCGTCATAATCAAAATTGATGCAAGGCTGGCCAGTTCGTTGGCCTGCCATGTAGATATCGACGACAGTATCGGTGACACTAACATCGATGACAACCTAAGAAACGGCACACCTACCCGGTGGAAATCCCAAGAAAAAAGTACAGATATGGTCAAATTTCCAGCTAAAGGCGCGAAGGCACGGTGCCCCTCCCACAATCACTCCTATACAAGGGGGGTACTGCCACCCCGGGGGGACGGTCCCTACAGTTATGGTTAATTCCGAAATTCGAACGAAAACTGTTGAGTCAGTGAGCATTGAAATTCGTGACATGCTGTTGGTCGCTGACTGCAAAGCAAGATGGGAACCGTCATAATCAAAATTGATGCAAGGCTGGCCAGTTCGTTGGCCTGCCATGTAGATATCGACGACAGTGTCGGTGACACTAACATCGATGACAACCTAAGAAACGGCACACCTACCTGGTGGAAATCCCAAGGAAAAAGTACAGATATGGTCAAATTTCCTCGGCCAGGCGCGAAGGCACGGTGCCCCTCCCACAATCACTCCTATACAAGGGGGGTACTGCCACCCCGGGGGGACGGTCCCTACAGTTATGGTTAATTCCAAAATTCGAACGAAAACGGTTGAGTCAGTGAGCATTGAAATTCGTGACATGCTGTTGGTCGCTGACTGCAAAGCAAGATGGGAACCGTCATAATCAAAATTGATGCAAGGCTGGCCAGTTCGTTGGCCTGCCATGTAGATATCGACGACAGTATCGGTGACACTAACATCGATGACAACCTAAGAAACGGCACACCTACCTGGTGGAAATCCCAAGAAAAAAGTACAGATATGGTCAAATTTCCTCGGCCAGGCGCGAAGGCACGGTGCCCCTCCCACAATCACTCCTATACAAGGGGGGTACTGCCACCCCGGGGGGACGGTCCCTACAGTTATGGTTAATTCCAAAATTCGAACGAAAACTGTTGAGTCAGCGAGCATCGAAATTCGTGACATGCTGTTGGTCGCTGACTGCAAAGCAAGATGGGAACCGTCATAATCAAAATTGATGCAAGGCTGGCCAGTTCGTAGGCCTGCCATGTAGATATCGACGACAGTATCGGTGACACTAACATCGATGACAACCTAAGAAACGGCACACCTACCCGGTGGAAATCCCAAGAAAAAAGTACAGATATGGTCAAATTTCCGAGGCCAGGCGCGAAGGCACGGTGCCCCTCCCACAATCACTCCTATACAAGGGAGGTACTGCCACCCCGGGGGGACGGTCCCTACAGTTATGGTTAATTCCAAAATTCGAACGAAAACTGTTGAGTCAGTGAGCATTGAAATTCGTGACATGCTGTTGGTCGCTGACTGCAAAGCAAGATGGGAACCGTCATAATCAAAATTGATGCAAGGCTGGCCAGTTCGTTGGCCTGCCATGTAGATATCGACGACAGTATCGGTGACACTAACATCGATGACAACCTAAGAAACGGCACACCTATCCGGTGGAAACCCCAAGAAAAAAGTACAGATATGGTCAAACTTCCTGGATAAGGCGCGAAGGCACGGTGCCCCTCCCACAATCACTCCTATACAAAGGGGGGCACTGCCACCGACCCCGGGGGGACGGTCCCTACAGTTATGGTTAATTCCAACATTCGAACGAAAACTGCTGAGTCAGTGAGCATTGAAATTCGTGACATGCTGTTGGTCGCTGACTGCAAAGCAAGATGGGAACCGTCATAATCAAAATTGATGCAAGGCTGGCCAGTTCGTTGGCCTGCCATGTAGATATATCGACGACAGTATCGGTGACACTAACATCGATGACAACCTAAGAAACGGCACACCTACCCGGTGGAAATCCCAAGAAAAAAGTACAGATATGGTCAAATTTCCTCGGCCAGGCGCAAAGGCACGGTGCCCCTCCCACAATCACTCCTATACAAGG
>LGRX02025718.1:0-45452 GCA_001247695.2 Cymbomonas tetramitiformis | reverse complement strand
GCTCTGGCAGGCTCGGCATCGGTGCAGCAAGGCGCGGCACCCGAGGTGCGCGGCACCCGCCACGTGTCACCGCTGAGCATCCATGAGCACCACTTCATCTTGTGTGGCCAGGAAGAGGCGCTGAGTGATGATCATGCCGTCATGGGGATGGATATGCATCGGGCGGGATGGCGCTCAGGTGCCCCTTGCTGCAACCCAGGCTGCTCCGGCAGGCGCGGCATCGGCGCAGCAAGGCGCGGCACCCGAGGTGCGCTGCACCCGCCACGTGTCACCGCTGAGCACCCGTGAGCGCCACTTCAGCTTGTGTGGCAAGGAAGAGGCGCTGAGTGATGAGCATGCCGTCATGAGGATGGATATGCATGGGGCGGGGTGTTATCATGGCAATATGTGCAATGTATATCCATAAATGAGTCTTAACTGATAGACTTTTGAGTTTTCTTATCGATTCGGCGTGATCGGGCCAGGGACATGATGATACCCAATCATTTCAAGCAGCAAGCCGCATGCATCGTTCATCAACAAAGATATCCATTTATGATTATCTGACTCGGCAAATGCAGCGCGTGTGCTTTGACGGCGAAGTCAGCTCGGATCACACATATGCAAGTGCAAAGAACTTCTATATTGGCAGCGCCAAATGCATATGGAATGTGGTGTCCGGACTATTGGCGGTCCTGTGCATGATTCTTACGGTCGGGACGGGCTCGGTGGAGTGGCTCCATGCTGCTGAAGAGCTCATGCATCGCCCGGGATTTGATCCCAAAGTGCACTTTACTGACACGTGGCCAGCAGATGAAAAAATATGGTCTAGCGTGTGGCCTCATGCCCGTGGTCGCTTGGGGATCTTTCACTGGTTGAAGCGTATTACGAAGACACTTAGGAAGAACCACAAGTTCTTTGGGCAAGCAGTGAAGGCTCTCAGTGATGTCATTTTTTGGATGGACCCTGGTGATTTCAAGGCTGTGTTGCTTGCTTTAGAAAACGGGTTTTTCAAGAAGAATCACAGCTTTTACAAATTTTCCAAAGCTGAAATAAAAGAAATGGAAGAACTTGGCCAGGTACGTAAAGTGCATCCATTTTCTGTGTTGTATAATATGATATGACACGTCACATGTTTAAGTTATGCTCTCACATGATCCATATTTGAAATATGCAGCCTCCTGCATCCATATTTAGCGATACTGATTAGGGGATGGGGTATTTTGCAGATATACGCACGGTACAGTGAATTTATTCGTCGATACACATATTCAGATCCAGATGTTATCCTCAACGCGCTTGCAACTTGGGAGGAAACGTACGTGCACCTCATCCATTTGGCCTGACCATGGCGTGTCGCATATATTGGTTGATGATCATCTTTTATGATGCCTTGTTTATAAGATAGCCTTCCAAATTGTCAACATTTACATTTGCCAAAGGTTGGTCCATATCATACTCTAGATACACAAGTTCATCATTAGCCTATGCATCGCTTGATGGCATGTCCATTTTCCTAATATAGTGACAAGTCATCACCCTCTATGTAAAACTTTTAGTTGCATAGTGGTAAATTGGTTGGCGGGCACAACATGTATCGTGCGATGGGATGCCTAAACGCAGATGGTCAAAGAGTTATGATGAGTCGATTGGTGAGTATTTGTTCACACACAATACAAAAAAATCTATCCTTGATCAAAGCAAGTTGATCCCATACTTGATCGACGTCGCACAACATTATACACCAGCTCGAAAGCCACCCGGAAGGTGAGGACTAGTGGACAACATCAATGAGCCCATTTGAGATTCTGAGCGTCTGAGACAGAATATTGAGTTAGTGACATTATGTAGATGGCGCCATTCACATCGGAGCATAAAGTGGGGTCGTAGCGGGAGGGATAACTCAATTATCTGCATGCAGGAAGCACAACTTGACAGCGTGGATTTGTAAGCGAGGTGAGAAGGTAGAAATTCTTCATGCTCAACAACAACATTTTGCCAATCCAGGGTCGTCTCCTGGTCTTGCGGCGGCGTTGACAATGAAAGGGGCAATCATGTTCACAATGGATCAAGAGTACAAGCGGTTGTTCAACATGGGTGTGTTGGACTCTTCTGTGGTGGACCACTATGAGCCATGGTTGAAGGTCGAGGCAAATGATCTAGCTCGGGAAGCTGGAATGCCTATGCCATATCCATTGGTGACCGAGCTTCCACCATCCACAGGTCTTACCTAGCTACCGTCTTATAGATATATTGGTCCATGTGAGGCATGTCACAACCATATGATTGCCTGATCTATTTTTGGGAACATAATGCACATATGTCGTCTATAGAATATGTGTTTTGAGGGGCGAGGGCATGAGCTTCCATATTTTTGCACGATGCGTAGAATGATCGTACTCTTGTGATTTTGAGATCTATTCATCAATCCGTCCGGGTGTGCAGGTGAGGTGTACTTGAGTGAATACTACTTCGAGCAACGAGCCAGGGAGGAAAAGCACAAGGTGGAATATGCTGCCGAGCCGGTAGTGTGTCCTTGTGACAAGTGCACCACGCGCCGGCAAACGTGTGATTGCACTATGTGTGTGGCATGGCGCTCAAGGGCACTTACATATACGCGCGATGACTCTTTGTTGGCAGATTTCTGTGCAGATCCCATTAAAGCTCAGCAAATATTTGAGCGAGCCGCCGATGACCTTCCCTCTGGGTCCCCTCATGAGAAGCGTCGCCGAATATTTCGCCACTTTGCTACCTTGATACGTGAAGGGGAAGCAAAAAAGATATTCGACCGCATCGAGTCAATGCAAGACGCTAGTGAAAAAGCCGAACTCCGTGTCGCGGTGAGCAAATTGTTCATATCCTCAATTCCACACCAAAACACTACGAGAAGGCGTGCTCCCCTTACAAGCACCACACCATTCGATGAGGCAGATGATGCTATGGTGGTTGCATGGGAAGATATGGATTGGGAGGGCATGGTGGCTCAAGCGGCCGCCGAGATCCATGTCGCACAGCAATCTGTCTCCGAGGTAATGACCGGCCCAAAAAGGAGTGTGATGTATGAAGCTGGGTGTGTTGATTACATGAAGAGTTGATATCCAAATATGTTACAAACCCATGAGCCAGCCGCAACCCAAGCTGCTCCGGCAGGCATGTCATCGGCGCAGCAAGGCGCAAGACCCGAGGTGCACTGCATCCGCCACGTGTCACCGTTGCATACCCGTGAGCACCACTTCAGCTTGTGTGGCAAGGAAGAGGCGCTGAGTGATGAGCATGCCGTCATGAGGATGGATATGCATCGGGCGGGATGGCGCTCAGGCACAAGCGCCCCGCCCACAGGCAGCCCCTGCTGCACAGCAAGTTCAAGCCGCAACCAAAGCTGCTCCGGCAGGCGCGGCATCGGCGCAGCAAGGCGCGGCACCCGAGGTGCGCTGCACCCGCCACGTGTCACCGCTGAGCACCCGTGAGCGCCACTTCAGCTTGTGTGGCCAGGAAGAGGCGCTGAGTGATGAGCATGCCGTCATGAGGATGGATATGCATCGGGCGGGATGGCGCTCAGGTGCCCCTTGCTGCAACCCAGGCTGCTCCGGCAGGCGCGGCATCGGCGCAGCTAGGCGCGGCACCCGAGGTGCGCTGCACCCGCCACATGTCACTGCTGAGCACCCGTGAGCGCCACTTCAGCTTGTGTGGCAAGGAAGAGGCGCTGAGTGATGAGCATGCCGTCATGAGGATGGATATGCATCGGGCGGGATGGCGCTCAGGCACAAGCGCCCCTCCCACAGGCAGCCCCTGCTGCACAGCAGGTTCCAGCCGCGACCCAGGCTGCTCCGGCAGGAATGTCATCGGCGCAGCAAGGCGCGGCACCCGAGGTGCGCTGCACCCGCCACGTGTCACCGCTGAGCACCCGTGAGCGCCACTTCAGCTTGTGTGGCAAGGAAGAGGCGCTGAGCGATGAGCATGCCGTCATGAGGATGGATATGCATCGGGCGGGATGGCGCTCAGGCACAAGCGCCCCGCCCACAGGCAGCCCCTGCTGCACAACAAGTTCCAGCTGCAACCCAGGCTGCTCCGGCAGGCGCGTCATCCGTGCAGCAAGGCGCGGCACCCGAGGTGCGCTACACCCGCCACGTGTCACCGCTGAGGACCCGTGAGCGCCACTTCAGCTTGTGTGGCCGGGAAGAGGCGCTGAGTGATGAGCATGCCGTCATGAGGATGGATATGCATCGGGCGGGATGGCGCTCAGGTGCCCCTTACTGCAACCCAGGCTGCTCCGGCAGGCGCGGCATCGGCGCAGCTAGGCGCGGCACCCGAGGTGCGCTGCACCCGCCACGTGTCACCGTGGAGCACCCATGAGCACCACTTCAGCTTGTGTGGCAAGGAAGAGGCGCTGAGTGATGAGCATGCCGTCATGAGGATGGAAATGCATCGGGCGGGATGGCGCTCAGGTGCCCCTTGCTGCAACCCAGGCTGCTCCAGCAAGCATGTCATCGGTGCAGCTAGGCGCGGCACCCGAGGTGCGCTGCACCCGCCACGTGTCACCGCTGAGCACCCGTGAGCGCCACTTCAGCTTGTGTGGCCAGGAAGAGGCGCTGAGTGATGAGCATGCCGTCATGAGGATGGATATGCATCGGGCGGGATGGCGCTCAGGCACAAGCGCCCCGCCCACAGGCAGCCCCTGCTGCACAGCAAGTTCCAGTCGCGACCCAGGCTGCTCCGGCAGGCGCGTCATCGGTGCAGCAAGGCGCGGCACCCGAGGTGCGCTGCACCCGCCACGTGTCACCGCTGAGCACCCATGAGCGCCACTTCAGCTTGTGTGGCAAGGAAGAGGCGCTGAGTGATGAGCATGCCGTCATGCCGTCACGCTCAGGTGCCCCTTGCTTCAACCCAGGCTGCTCCGGCAGGCGCGGCATCGGTGCAGCAAGGCGCGGCACCCGAGGTGCGCTGCACACACCGCATTTTACCGCTGAGCACCCGTGAGCACCACTCGAACCTGTATGCAGCTATGTTTTGTGTTTGAAGCGGCTATGATTTATGAATGGTTTAACTCATTTAAAATTTCAACGAACCTGCACTACTTCGGCAATAGTAATCATTGTAAATGACTTTGGATTATTACAGACGCTTTCATCTCGCAAGAGGAAGAACTTTCCAGAACCGAGACCGGCGTGTGATGAATTACGTTGTGGCGCGGATAAGCATTTCAAAGAGCGACAAAGGGTGAACCTACGAGCTCGTGGTCCGAATCGTAGTGGAAGGCCCCCTGCTCACAAGGAAGATTGTCCTGTCCATGGATGGACCAAACGACGAAAATGTTTCGAAAAATCATGATGGTCCTTGTCACTCGTACCTTTTTAGCATGCATTGGCAGAGCTTATTGAATATATTTCATATATGAGTAATTATTCTAAAGCATATTTGTGAAGTTACAAATGGTTATATATTCACATATGTGTGTGTGCATGAGAAAGAAAGGAACATTCACTTTTCGAGATGTGGTTGCTTGGGCCCCCGTGCGTTGTGGGCATGTGTGGGTTTGTGATTAGCAACCGCGGCATTACAATTGATCGAGTTCAAACTTAATTGATACAGTAAATTTCACCTATAGCCTCGGGTCTTTTTTATTATCGTATCGTCTCGATAAGAGTTTGTCATACCCTATCGTATATATAGCTTTTTGGTATATGTACGTCTCGATCGGTCGATAATACCGACACAACCGCGTGAAGCAAAACCAAATATGACGATATTCCCACGCGGCGCCGATATACTCTTGAGAAACCAAGTTGTGGACAAGATTTTGTCTCGTTTTGGTCAAGCTCTCACACATTTTGGCCAATATAAAATGTCCGTTATTTTCGATCCGTATTTCGATTGTATGTCGCAAATGACTGGCTACTAATTTGGATAGTCCTATACTCGCAGGGCACAATTGCGATTAAGGGCGAATTCGTTTGAGCTGTAGTATGGGATCAGTATGAGCGCGGAAACTACAACCATCACTACCGCGTTAGTCAACTACGGGACCATTATGAAGTATTAGTGTCAATATTGGGGACTTGGGCGAGGTCCCCCAACTCAATCCTTCAATGACCACCAAAATATATCGGGAAGGCGTTGCTGGAAAGTGCAAGGGTGCTCGTGCTCTGCTAACCAAGGCAAAGTATGCTATACGGGTCTATTGCGGAATCAACTCATCAACTAGTCAGGGCTGGATATTTGGCCAACTAGCCATAGCGGTTTGAAAAAATCGCTCATCGACGATCGTATCGAGCACATTGCATCCAACGTCGCCAGCTCTCCACTGTATCACACGACAATGACACGCCATCACGATGACATGGCATGGCATCTGCAGGTTGTCCTTATGACACTTTCGACTTTGGCCCTGTTTAGATTGAGTGCCCGTTATTTTTATCCCATTCAGATTTGAATTTTGCGAGGGTGCTCTAAAGGCTTCAACTTACGGACGTGCTAACAAGTTTTCGTCATGATATACGTCATGATATGTCATTACCCACTCATAACATGAGGCCGATAAGCCGGCCATGCTATTGGCGCATGCCCGCAAATGCCCCATGCCGACCGCTCAACCGAATTTTCTTAAGTTTGGACGGAGGTGGTGGGTCACAAATATCGAGGTGCGCGCCTGCGGAACGAGTGATAAGGAGGTACTATGCCATCCGCCCAATTCCATATTATGAGTTAAGCAAAGAATCGTTGCAAAAGGGTGTCTAGAACTCGAGCTCTCGCTGAAAACGTGAAGACAAGTTACGGGAAACAGGAATCACTATGAGCGGTATGGCAATTCACCCTTAAGGTGTTTAGTCGAGACTACAGTAATCCCTCACCCGTTGAGAAAACTCGACGTTAAGGAATCAACCAACGTTTTCCAAAAATCCCATCACATTTAATACAACCCCCGCATATGTAACAACTCTACGTACATTGAAAGACGCTGGCCTGAATTTTCTGTTTTCTTAAAGGCAAGTGATTTACCGTACTCTCTCACTTGGAAATTTTACTATCATGGGGGATATATGGCGGAGCCCCCCCCACCTCCCCCTAGAACTTTCCGGCCCTTACGGCGCCAAATAATTCACAAGACGCCTACCCCCTCCGCCTCGCTCAAAACGTGTTGGCCCATGCTGGCCAAAATCACAAGGCGTTCCGCGCCTCCCAACCTCCTCACCCCCTCTGATTTTTTTGGCCCCTGCGGGCGAGCGGGGCCAACACTACGAGGCGCTTCGCCCCCCCCTCTCCTTCCCCTCGATTTGTTCGGCCCCTGCGGAGCCAAGTCAATTGCGAGACGCTTCGCGCCCCCCTCATCCCCCCGAACCTGCGACGCTTCGCGCCCCGAGTTAGCCCCCGAACCGGTGGGGCGCTTCGCGCCCCTGACGCGCGCTCGAAACAGCGCGCTTCGCGCCCCAACCTCGGGGGCGCTTCGCGCCCCCGTAACAATGGCGCTTCGCGCCCCCAACCTCGGGGGCGCTTCGCGCCCCCGTAACAGCGGCGCTTCGCGCCCCCAACCTCGGGGGCGCTTCGCGCCCCCGTAACAGCGGCGCTTCGCGCCCCCAACCTCGGGGGCGCTTCGCGCCCCCGAAACAGCGGCGCTTCGCGCCCCAAACCTCGGGGGCGCTTCGCGCCCCCGTAACAGCGGCGCTTCGCGCCCCCAACCTCGGGGGCGCTTCGCGCCCCCGAAACAAAGGCGCTTCGCGCCCCCAACCTCAGGGGCGCTTCGCACCCCCGAAACAGCGGCGCTTCGCGCCCCCAACCTCGGGGGCGCTTCGCGCCCCCTATTTCCCCCCTGGGAGTGACAAAATATCTTACCCTCCCCCCCCCTGGGAATTCACAGAAGGAGGGGCGGAGGTGCGGAGGGCAACGCACAGCCGGTCAGCTACCCACAGATTACATCTCAACCGTATCCCTATTCTTGCATTGGTCTCCTCATTGGACATTCGTCCGGAGAGCACGCTGAATTCCCACTTGCGTCGCGACTCGCGAGCTCCGAGAACTCTCGTCTCATCGAATTTTCGTTTCGCATCTGTCATATTTTTTCGGTATTCCTTGCATCTCGTTTCACTTCAGATACGCGTGTTTTTTTCTCATAAAACAGACGAGTGTTACCAGACCGTAAAGGAATTTCAACTGTCGTCTCTCTCACGTGTTTACTTCTTTACTATCTGGTTCATCGGGGTATCTTACTGCAATAACTCGGTAAAAAGTATCGAAAAGGATAGCAGCCGTGGTCTATGAGCATCTTGTGGAGATGTTGTTGGAGCGGAGCGCAAGCTTATATTGACACCGACACCAACCTGTTCCGGTCTCGCCACTCCGCTTTGGGATCATTAAAAAACCAAAATATCTTTCGCGGACTCTGCATAGGCCACGGCTGCAGTTGATCGAGTTGATCGTTTTTATACTTAACCCGCGATGGCGTCTCTTTCCGGACTCCTTAATCGCATGGAGTCAGCCTTAATACGGATACCGGCACCCAGCAATATTTCTTTGAGGCTTGTTGGACACCGGTTTTGAGGTAAAGCGACATATGCCCAAGTTCCATACCTATTACCTTTAAGCGATCTATACCTGAGTTTTGCGCTATTCGCTATTGCGCTCGAACCCGGTTTCGTCACGCTATGTCTTTCCAAGTAATATTCAATAGCAACCATAGCAGCCAAAGGAGTACCAAGAACCTTTACGGGATTGCAGGCTACAGTATCGGCGTTGCATTGTTGCACTTGACGAGCTTATTGAGCCTCATGACTAGCTTATTGAGCCTCAGGACTCAGGATATGGCTGCTCAGGATGTATTGCAGGCCGGATTCAAGAAGACGGAAGGGTCAAAATAGTTTGCATAGTGAATATGCGACCTTTCGAGCAAGGCCTTTGGATGAAATGACACACCGGGGGAACCCGCGGACCGACTCGGATGGAAAACAATGCATATGTCCAGGGAAGCAGCGTAATGGATACTTTGAGACAAATCCTGAATGTTTGTTCGTGCCGCCTGAGAAGCAGGCAAGTGTGGTGTGCCCTCATCCCAAATGCGGAGGAGCCAATCGAACCTCAAACCATGCGCAACATATATATGGATACGTCGCTTGCAAGTCTGCGGCGCATGCAAATGGCAGCCTGTCTCATGGTGCTTGGTGCCAGAACGTTGCGCGGAAATCACGGCCCACATCTGCCGCTCCCGGAAGGCAACGTACCCTGATGCAAGCCATCAATACTCTGGAAAATTCCCGTGGTAAGACGTGTATGCATTTTCATTTGATAGAAATCACGTTGTACATGCATCCCCTCTACAATGATGTCTTCTTACATTGCAATAACTTCTACTTTGTTGGCATTATCATTCATCATGTGTGCTTGGTTCATCGCCATATTCATGTGCATCATCCAACGGGAATGTTTGCGTATTCATGCGGGTGCCTGACGTGTACGGCCTCGGCCCCTTTGCCCATGCAGCAAGCAACCGTACCTCTCAACAACCTCCACCAGCTAGTGGTGAGTAGCCCCTTCATTTTGAAGAATGACTTTCCCCGGCCTGCACCATGCACTTGAGTGTCTGATGATCCTGTGCAAGGGAAGAATGACTTTTCCCCGGCCTGCACCATGCACTTGGGTGTCTGAGCTCCCAGCGCAAGGGAAGAATGACTTTTCCCGGACTTTTCCCCTGGCTCATGACTATGCACTTGGGCACCGAGGAACCCAGCAAGTGAAGGAAATTGACTTTCTTCTTGCCTGCACCATGCACTTGGGTGTCTGAGAACCCAGCGCAAGGGAAGACGACTTTCCCGGCTCCGGCACTATGCACTTGGATGTCCGCCAGATCCCAGCGCAAGGGAAGAGAAACGACTTTCCCCTGGCCCGGCATCTCATGCACTTGGGTGTCTGGATGATCCCACAAGGGAAGAAACGACGTTTCCTGGCCTCAGCACCATGCACTTGGATGCTCCGATGATCCTGCAAAGGCACAGCAATGACTTTTTCCCCGGCTGCACCATGCACTTGGGTGTCTGAGAACCCGGCGCAAGGGAAGAATGACTTTTCCCCGGCCTGCACCATGCACTACAACCGTACCTCTCAGCAACCTCCACCAGCTAGTGGTGAGTAGCCCCTTCATTTTCTATCTGTGCGATGTAATCCTCACATATACTCGACAAGGTGTGTGATGCGAGAGGGCGATGAGGGCCCTAAAATTATGTATGGACTCACGAATCAAGTAGCATCGCACATACCTCAGAAGAATTGTTATTCATTTGTGGTTGTGGCAGGCGCTTCCGGTCCAAGTGCCTCGAGTCCTGGCTCTTCTTCCCATGAAGCCAGCACCCATGCCTCACAACACCCTCAGGCTAGCGGTGAGTGGCCCAGGGTAGAAGTCTTACCGTGGCGGGCCGGCCCGGGGCCGCAGAAGCTCGCTCCGGGCCGAAACGGGGCCGAAGGGGCTTTCGCCCCCGGGCCGCACAAAAATATGAGCCGGCCAAACTTCGGCCAAAAATATAGGCATTTTATGCCACTTTTTATCAAACCCCCATACTTAATTTCAAAATTTCGCGCCTGCGGCGGGCATTGTTCTTCTTTGACCGTTTTGGCCGAAAGCGGGCCAGCGGAAATATAGTTTACGGGCCGTAAAGAATTTTGGAAGACTTCTACCCTGGAGTGGCCCCCTTTTTTTGTATGCATGTGACTTAATGAAATCTCCATCTATACATCAAGGTGTGTGATGCAAGGGGCCAATGCAAACCTTGTTGCCTTGTATGGTAGTGCTATTGTGTAACATTGAACACACCTATATCGACGGGGGATGGTCGTTCATTTGTGATAGGCGCCTCTGGTCTCGGCCCATCTTCCCATGGATCGAGCCAACATGCCTCACCGCAACCTCTCGCTAGCGGTGAGTGGTCCTTTTTTTCCACAATCACCTCCTCACTTATACGCAGCGAGGTGTGTGCTGATGCAAGGGGGTTGTGTGGATCTTGGCGCCATGTATGGTTGTGGTGTTGTGTAACGATGAGCACATATACACATGGACTGAGGTTGTCGTTCATTTATGGTTATTGCAGTCTCAGGCACCCATGGCACTGACCCCTCTAACACGGCAAGCGAAGATGCCCCACAAGATGTTTCTAATGGTTCGTAGCCCTTTCGTTCTCTAGGCATTTGAGCGTCCGGATGGCGCAACACCAGAAAGTGCGATTATGCGCGCGACTGAATGATATAGTGATTATCTAAGCAACTGTGCATCTGAGGATTATAACATATGTGTGGCAACGGGGCGGATGTTTGTGGAAAAGGCATAGTAATCGTGGATGAAGATGATGAGCAGCTGGCCCCTCTCGCGTATCCTCCTGGACTAATGACTTTTGCTCGACGTGAAATGATTGAGAGGAGCTTGAAAGTTTCATACAAGACTGGCAAGCCCTATCCAAACACAAGTGACAAACCCCACTATGACAAGTACAAACTGGAGGTCAAGCCTGGTTGTTGGGTTATTGAGTTTCCCCGGAAGATTGACATGTCTGCATCGACTCTGCCAAATATGGAAAAGCATGCGCTTCGTGGTGTGACTTTGCATCTCGAACGCCCAGATTTGAATCGCGCCGGTGAAGTAGACGTGGTCAGATCTGTCCTAACATGCTGTAATAAACCTCTCCATCACGATGAGTGTTCATTATCTCAGCAATCTGGCCAGATGAAATTGATATTCCGAGCTGGAAATCGCCCTGCATTCGTGGCACAAGCAGGGTATTATTGCATGGTGTGCAATAAGAAGTACAAAGCGGTCGACGCATGCATTCTCGAGAGGTGGCCAAGGCGCTACCAGCGAGCATATCCGGTGCACCCAGCATATGCAAAGAGTCACTCTAATTTCCATTTTGGGGACTCATTCACTGATATGTTGGAGTTGGAGGTTGTCACGTATGACAACTGTGACCACATCATGAAAAAGCACTTCCAATATCTTGCCAAAATGCATAACGAAGATATGAACGACTATCTAGAGCATATTGGGGCATGGCGCCGAGCACATTCAAACGACAAGCGCCCATTTCCAAATTTCCCTCCGCTCCCACAGTGGATTGGCCGTAAAACACTTCCCGGCGGTGACACATTGAGGCGTCACTATGAAGCAGCTCAATACCATCCTCGGTGTTATACGGTGCCTCAGGTAAGTTCCATTGCATTAATCAATAGTTTTGAAATATGCTTGCTGGTTGAGTTGATGCTAGTTCAATCAATTCATGCGATGTGTCTAAGTGACATTTGTGTCTACTAAGGGAATGTATCTGGGTGTAAAATCTGGATTAGGCACATGGTGCTCTCGCAGGAGCTTCCGGGATCCCCATGAGTACATCACAGCAGGTGCTCACCCTCTCTTAATAAGTCCTAAACTAACACCATAGTTTAAACCGTCACGGCCTCCTATCATCTCAGCATTTGATCCTTCGAAACATCTCAGCAGATGAGCATCGGGATTCTCAGGGCTCCCTAAGCAGCTCAACATATAACCCACTAAGCATCTGAGCAAGTGCACATATCAGCATCTCAACGTAGAGCCCTGAGCGCATACGCGAACAAACGTTGAGAACAGGAGAACGCTAACACCCGAGGTGCGCTGCACCCACCACGTGTCACCGCTGAGCACCCGTGAGCGCCACTTCAGCTTGTGTGGCAAGGAAGAGGCGCTGAGTGATGAGCATGCCGTCATGAGGATGGGTATGCATCGGGCGGGATGGCGCTCAGGTGCCCCTTGCTGCAACCCACGCTGCTCTGGCAGGCGCGGCATCGGCGCAGCAAGGCGCGGCACCCGAGGTGCGCTGCACCCGCCACGTGTCACCGCTGAGCACCCGTGAGCGCCATTTCAGCTTATGTGGCAAGGAAGAGGCGCTAAATGATGAGCATGCCGTCATGAGGATGGATATGCATGGGGCGGGATGGCGCTCAGGCACAGGCAGCCCCTGCTGCACAGCAAGTTCAAGCCGCGACCCAGGCTGCTCCGGCAGGCATGTCATCGGCGCAGCAAGGCACGGGACCCGAGGTGCGCTGCACACGCCACGTGTTACCGCTGCATACCCGTGAGCGCCATTTCAGCTTGTGTGGTAAGGAAGAGGCGCTGAGTGATGAGCATGCCGTCATGAGGATGGATATGCATCGGGCGGGATGGCGCTCAGGCACATGCGCCCCGCCCACAGGCAGCCCCTGCTGCACAGCAAGTTCCAGCCGCAACACAGGCTGCTCCGGCAATCGCGGCATCGGTGCAGCAAGACGCGGCACCCGAGGTGCGCTGCACCCGCCACGTGTCACCGCTGAGCACCCATGAGCACCACTTCAGCTTGTGTGGCAAGGAAGAGGCGCTGAGTGATGAGCATGCCGTCATGAGGATGGATATGCATGGGGCGGGATGGCGCTCAGGCACATGCGCCCCGCCCACAGGCAGCCCCTGCTGCACAACAAGTTCCAGCCACGACCCAGGCTGCTCCGGCAGGCGCGTCATCCGTGCAGCAAGGCGCGGCACCCGAGGTGCGCTACACCCGCCACGTGTCACCGCTGAGCACCCGTGAGCGCCACTTCAGCTTGTGTGGCCAGGAAGAGGCGCTGAGTGATGAGCATGCCGTCATGAGGATGGGTATGCATCGGGCGGGATGGCGCTCAGGTGCCCCTTGCTGCAACCCAGGCTGCTCTGGCAGGCGCGGCATCGGCGCAGCAAGGCGCGGCACCCGAGGTGCGCTGCACCCGCCACGTGTCACCGCTGAGCACCCGTGAGCGCCACTTCAGCTTGTGTGGCAAGGAAGAGGCGCTGAGCGATGAGCATGCCGTCATGAGGATGGATATGCATCGGGCGGGATGGCGCTCAGGCACAGGCGGCCCCTGCTGCACAGCAATTTCCAGCAACGACCCAGGCTGCTCCGGCAGGCATGTCATCGGTGCAGCAAGGCACGGGACCCGAGGTGCGCTGCGCACGCCACGTGTCACCGCTGAGCACCCATGAGCACCAGTTCAGCTTGTGTGGTAAGGAAGAGGCGCTGAGTGATGAGCATGCCTTTATGAGGATGGATATGCATGGGGCGGGATGGCGCTCAGGCACAAGCAGCCCCTGCTGCACAGCAAGTTCCAGCCACGACCCAGGCTGCTCCGGCAGGCATGTCATCGGTGCAGCAAGGCACGGGACCCGAGGTGCGCTACACACGCCACGTGTTACCGCTGCATACCCGTGAGCGCCACTTCAGCTTGTGTGGCCAGGAAGAGGCGCTGAGTGATGAGCATGCCGTCATGAGGATGGATATGCATGGGGCGGGATGGCGCTCAGGCACAAGCGCCCCGCCCACAGGCAGCCCCTGCTGCACAACAAGTTTCAGCCACGACCCAGGCTGCTCCGGCAGGCGCGGCATCGGCGCAGCAAGGCGCGGCACCCGAGGTGCGCTGCACCCGCCACGTGTCAACGCTGAGCACCCGTGAGCGCCAGTTCAGCTTGTGTGGCCAGGAAGAGGCGCTGAGCGATGAGCATGCCTTTATGAGGATGGATATGCATGGGGCGGGATGGCGCTCAGGCACAGGCAGCCCCTGCTGCACAGCAAGTTCCAGCCGCGACCCAGGCTGCTCCGGCAAGCATGTCATCGGTGCAGCAAGGCACGGGACCCGAGGTGCGCTACACACGCCACGTGTTACCGCTGCATACCCGTGAGCGCCACTTCAGCTTGTGTGGCAAGGAAGAGGCGCTGAGTGATGAGCATGCCGTCATGAGGATGGATATGCATCGGGCGGGATGGCGCTCAGGCACAAGCGCCCCGCCCACAGGCAGCCCCTGCTGCACAACAAGTTTCAGCCACGACCCAGGCTGCTCCGGCAGGCGCGGCATCGGCGCAGCAAGGCGCGGCACCCGAGGTGCGCTGCACCCGCCACGTGTCAACGCTGAGCACCCGTGAGCGCCAGTTCAGCTTGTGTGGCCAGGAAGAGGCGCTAAATGATGAGCATGCCGTCATGAGGATGGATATGCATGGGGCGGGATGGCGCTCAGGCACAGGCAGCCCCTGCTGCACAGCAAGTTCCAGCCGCGACCCAGGCTGCTCCGGCAAGCATGTCATCGGTGCAGCAAGGCACGGGACCCGAGGTGCGCTACACACGCCACGTGTTACCGCTGCATACCCGTGAGCGCCACTTCAGCTTGTGTGGCCAGGAAGAGGCGCTGAGTGATGAGCATGCCGTCATGAGGATGGATATGCATGGGGCGGGATGGCGCTCAGGCACAAGCGCCCCGCCCACAGGCAGCCCCTGCTGCACAGCAAGTTTCAGCCACGACCCAGGCTGCTCCGGCAGGCGCGGCATCGGCGCAGCAAGGCGCGGCACCCGAGGTGCGCTGCACCCGCCACGTGTCAACGCTGAGCACCCGTGAGCGCCAGTTCAGCTTGTGTGGCCAGGAAGAGGCGCTGAGTGATGAGCATGCCGTCATGAGGATGGATATGCATCGGGCGGGATGGCGCTCAGGCACAGGCAGCCCCTGCTGCACAGCAAGTTCCAGCCGCGACCCAGGCTGCTCCGGCAGGCATGTCATCGGTGCAGCAAGACGCGGCACCCGAGGTGCGCTGCACACGCCACGTGTTACCGCTGCACACCCGTGAGCGCCATTTCAGCTTGTGTGGCAAGGAAGAGGCGCTGAGTGATGAGCATGCCGTCATGAGGATGGATATGCATGGGGCGGGATGGCGCTCAGGCACATGCGCCCCGCCCACAGGCAGCCCCTGCTGCACAACAAGTTCCAGCCACGACCCAGGCTGCTCCGGCAGGCGCGTCATCCGTGCAGCAAGGCGCGGCACCCGAGGTGCGCTACACCCGCCACGTGTCACCGCTGAGCACCCGTGAGCGCCACTTCAGCTTGTGTGGCCAGGAAGAGGCGCTGAGTGATGAGCATGCCGTCATGAGGATGGGTATGCATCGGGCGGGATGGCGCTCAGGTGCCCCTTGCTGCAACCCAGGCTGCTCTGGCAGGCGCGGCATCGGCGCAGCAAGGCGCGGCACCCGAGGTGCGCTGCACCCGCCACGTGTCACCGCTGAGCACCCGTGAGCGCCACTTCAGCTTGTGTGGCAAGGAAGAGGCGCTGAGCGATGAGCATGCCGTCATGAGGATGGATATGCATCGGGCGGGATGGCGCTCAGGCACAGGCGGCCCCTGCTGCACAGCAATTTCCAGCAACGACCCAGGCTGCTCCGGCAGGCATGTCATCGGTGCAGCAAGGCACGGGACCCGAGGTGCGCTGCGCACGCCACGTGTCACCGCTGAGCACCCATGAGCACCAGTTCAGCTTGTGTGGTAAGGAAGAGGCGCTGAGTGATGAGCATGCCTTTATGAGGATGGATATGCATGGGGCGGGATGGCGCTCAGGCACAAGCAGCCCCTGCTGCACAGCAAGTTCCAGCCACGACCCAGGCTGCTCCGGCAGGCATGTCATCGGTGCAGCAAGGCACGGGACCCGAGGTGCGCTACACACGCCACGTGTTACCGCTGCATACCCGTGAGCGCCACTTCAGCTTGTGTGGCCAGGAAGAGGCGCTGAGTGATGAGCATGCCGTCATGAGGATGGATATGCATGGGGCGGGATGGCGCTCAGGCACAAGCGCCCCGCCCACAGGCAGCCCCTGCTGCACAACAAGTTTCAGCCACGACCCAGGCTGCTCCGGCAGGCGCGGCATCGGCGCAGCAAGGCGCGGCACCCGAGGTGCGCTGCACCCGCCACGTGTCAACGCTGAGCACCCGTGAGCGCCAGTTCAGCTTGTGTGGCCAGGAAGAGGCGCTGAGCGATGAGCATGCCTTTATGAGGATGGATATGCATGGGGCGGGATGGCGCTCAGGCACAGGCAGCCCCTGCTGCACAGCAAGTTCCAGCCGCGACCCAGGCTGCTCCGGCAAGCATGTCATCGGTGCAGCAAGGCACGGGACCCGAGGTGCGCTACACACGCCACGTGTTACCGCTGCATACCCGTGAGCGCCACTTCAGCTTGTGTGGCAAGGAAGAGGCGCTGAGTGATGAGCATGCCGTCATGAGGATGGATATGCATCGGGCGGGATGGCGCTCAGGCACAAGCGCCCCGCCCACAGGCAGCCCCTGCTGCACAACAAGTTTCAGCCACGACCCAGGCTGCTCCGGCAGGCGCGGCATCGGCGCAGCAAGGCGCGGCACCCGAGGTGCGCTGCACCCGCCACGTGTCAACGCTGAGCACCCGTGAGCGCCAGTTCAGCTTGTGTGGCCAGGAAGAGGCGCTAAATGATGAGCATGCCGTCATGAGGATGGATATGCATGGGGCGGGATGGCGCTCAGGCACAGGCAGCCCCTGCTGCACAGCAAGTTCCAGCCGCGACCCAGGCTGCTCCGGCAAGCATGTCATCGGTGCAGCAAGGCACGGGACCCGAGGTGCGCTACACACGCCACGTGTTACCGCTGCATACCCGTGAGCGCCACTTCAGCTTGTGTGGCCAGGAAGAGGCGCTGAGTGATGAGCATGCCGTCATGAGGATGGATATGCATGGGGCGGGATGGCGCTCAGGCACAAGCGCCCCGCCCACAGGCAGCCCCTGCTGCACAGCAAGTTTCAGCCACGACCCAGGCTGCTCCGGCAGGCGCGGCATCGGCGCAGCAAGGCGCGGCACCCGAGGTGCGCTGCACCCGCCACGTGTCAACGCTGAGCACCCGTGAGCGCCAGTTCAGCTTGTGTGGCCAGGAAGAGGCGCTGAGTGATGAGCATGCCGTCATGAGGATGGATATGCATCGGGCGGGATGGCGCTCAGGCACAGGCAGCCCCTGCTGCACAGCAAGTTCCAGCCGCGACCCAGGCTGCTCCGGCAGGCATGTCATCGGTGCAGCAAGGCACGGGACCCGAGGTGCGCTGCACACGCCACGTGTTACCGCTGCACACCCGTGAGCGCCACTTCAGCTTGTGTGGCCAGGAAGAGGCGCTGAGTGATGAGCATGCCGTCATGAGGATGGATATGCATGGGGCGGGATGGCGCTCAGGCACAAGCGCCCCGCCCACAGGCGGCCCCTGCTGCACAGCAAGTTCCAGCCGCGACCCAGGCTGCTCCGGCAGGCATGTCATCCGTGCAGCAAGGCGCGGCACCCGAGGTGCGCTGCACCCGCCACGTGTCAACGCTGAGCACCCGTGAGCGCCACTTCAGCTTGTGTGGCAAGGAAGAGGCGCTGAGTGATGAGCATGCCGTCATGAGGATGGATATGCATCGGGCGGGATGGCGCTCAGGCACAAGCGCCCCGCCCACAGGCAGCCCCTGCTGCACAGCAAGTTCCAGCCGCGACCCAGGCTGCTCCGGCAGGCATGTCATCCGTGCAGCAAGGCGCGGCACCCGAGGTGCGCTGCACCCGCCACGTGTCACCGCTGAGCACCCGTGAGCGCCACTTCAGCTTGTGTGGCAAGGAAGAGGCGCTGAGTGATGAGCATGCCGTCATGAGGATGGATATGCATCGGGCGGGATGGCGCTCAGGCACAAGCGCCCCGCCCACAGGCAGCCCCTGCTGCACAGCAAGTTCCAGCCGCGACCCAGGCTGCTCCGGCAGGCATGTCATCGGTGCAGCAAGGCGCGGCACCCGAGGTGCGCTGCACCCGCCACGTGTCAACGCTGAGCACCCGTGAGCGCCACTTCAGCTTGTGTGGCAAGGAAGAGGCGCTGAGTGATGAGCATGCCGTCATGAGGATGGATATGCATCGGGCGGGATGGCGCTCAGGCACAAGCGCCCCGCCCACAGGCAGTCCCTGCTGCACAGCAAGTTCCAGCCGCGACCCAGGCTGCTCCGGCAGGCGCGGCATCGGTGCAGCAAGGCGCGGCACCCGAGGTGCGCGGCACCCGCCACGTGTCACCGCTGAGCACCCATGAGCACCACTTCAGCTTGTGTGGCAAGGAAGAGGCGCTGAGTGATGAGCATGCCGTCATGAGGATGGATATGCATGGGGCGGGATGGCGCTCAGGCACAGGCGCTCCGCCCACAGGCAGCCCCTGCTGCACAACAAATTCCAGCCACGACCCAGGCTGCTCTGGCAGGCTCGGCATCGGTGCAGCAAGGCGCGGCACCCGAGGTGCGCTGCACCCGCCACGTGTCACCGCTGAGCATCCATGAGCACCACTTCATCTTGTGTGGCCAGGAAGAGGCGCTGAGTGATGATCATGCCGTCATGGGGATGGATATGCATCGGGCGGGATGGCGCTCAGGTGCCCCTTGCTGCAACCCAGGCTGCTCCGGCAGGCGCGGCATCGGTGCAGCAAGGCGCGGCACCCGAGGTGCGCTGCACCCGCCACGTGTCACCGCTGAGCATCCATGAGCACCACTTCATCTTGTGTGGCAAGGAAGAGGCGCTGAGTGATGATCATGCCGTCATGGGGATGGATATGCATCGGGCGGGATGGCGCTCAGGTGCCCCTTGCTGCAACCCAGGCTGCTCCGGCAGGCGCGGCATCGGCGCAGCAAGGCGCGGCACCCGAGGTGCGCTGCACCCGCCACGTGTCACCGCTGAGCACCCGTGAGCGCCACTTCAGCTTGTGTGGCAAGGAAGAGGCGCTGAGTGATGAGCATGCCGTCATGAGGATGGATATGCATGGGGCGGGGTGTTATCATGGCAATATGTGCAATGTATATCCATAAATGAGTCTTAACTGATAGACTTTTGAGTTTTCTTATCGATTCGGCGTGATCGGGCCAGGGACATGATGATACCCAATCATTTCAAGCAGCAAGCCGCATGCATCGTTCATCAACAAAGATATCCATTTATGATTATCTGACTCGGCAAATGCAGCGCGTGTGCTTTGACGGCGAAGTCAGCTCGGATCACACATATGCAAGTGCAAAGAACTTCTATATTGGCAGCGCCAAATGCATATGGAATGTGGTGTCCGGACTATTGGCGGTCCTGTGCATGATTCTTACGGTCGGGACGGGCTCGGTGGAGTGGCTCCATGCTGCTGAAGAGCTCATGCATCGCCCGGGATTTGATCCCAAAGTGCACTTTACTGACACGTGGCCAGCAGATGAAAAAATATGGTCTAGCGTGTGGCCTCATGCCCGTGGTCGCTTGGGGATCTTTCACTGGTTGAAGCGTATTACGAAGACACTTAGGAAGAACCACAAGTTCTTTGGGCAAGCAGTGAAGGCTCTCAGTGATGTCATTTTTTGGATGGACCCTGGTGATTTCAAGGCTGTGTTGCTTGCTTTAGAAAACGGGTTTTTCAAGAAGAATCACAGCTTTTACAAATTTTCCAAAGCTGAAATAAAAGAAATGGAAGAACTTGGCCAGGTACGTAAAGTGCATCCATTTTCTGTGTTGTATAATATGATATGACACGTCACATGTTTAAGTTATGCTCTCACATGATCCATATTTGAAATATGCAGCCTCCTGCATCCATATTTAGCGATACTGATTAGGGGATGGGGTATTTTGCAGATATACGCACGGTACAGTGAATTTATTCGTCGATACACATATTCAGATCCAGATGTTATCCTCAACGCGCTTGCAACTTGGGAGGAAACGTACGTGCACCTCATCCATTTGGCCTGACCATGGCGTGTCGCATATATTGGTTGATGATCATCTTTTATGATGCCTTGTTTATAAGATAGCCTTCCAAATTGTCAACATTTACATTTGCCAAAGGTTGGTCCATATCATACTCTAGATACACAAGTTCATCATTAGCCTATGCATCGCTTGATGGCATGTCCATTTTCCTAATATAGTGACAAGTCATCACCCTCTATGTAAAACTTTTAGTTGCATAGTGGTAAATTGGTTGGCGGGCACAACATGTATCGTGCGATGGGATGCCTAAACGCAGATGGTCAAAGAGTTATGATGAGTCGATTGGTGAGTATTTGTTCACACACAATACAAAAAAATCTATCCTTGATCAAAGCAAGTTGATCCCATACTTGATCGACGTCGCACAACATTATACACCAGCTCGAAAGCCACCCGGAAGGTGAGGACTAGTGGACAACATCAATGAGCCCATTTGAGATTCTGAGCGTCTGAGACAGAATATTGAGTTAGTGACATTATGTAGATGGCGCCATTCACATCGGAGCATAAAGTGGGGTCGTAGCGGGAGGGATAACTCAATTATCTGCATGCAGGAAGCACAACTTGACAGCGTGGATTTGTAAGCGAGGTGAGAAGGTAGAAATTCTTCATGCTCAACAACAACATTTTGCCAATCCAGGGTCGTCTCCTGGTCTTGCGGCGGCGTTGACAATGAAAGGGGCAATCATGTTCACAATGGATCAAGAGTACAAGCGGTTGTTCAACATGGGTGTGTTGGACTCTTCTGTGGTGGACCACTATGAGCCATGGTTGAAGGTCGAGGCAAATGATCTAGCTCGGGAAGCTGGAATGCCTATGCCATATCCATTGGTGACCGAGCTTCCACGCACCATCCACAGGTCTTACCTAGCTACCGTCTTATAGATATATTGGTCCATGTGAGGCATGTCACAACCATATGATTGCCTGATCTGTTTTTGGGAACATAATGCACATATGTCGTCTATAGAATATGTGTTTTGAGGGGCGAGGGCATGAGCTTCCATATTTTTGCACGATGCGTAGAATGATCGTACTCTTGTGATTTTGAGATCTATTCATCAATCCGTCCGGGTGTGCAGGTGAGGTGTACTTGAGTGAATACTACTTCGAGCAACGAGCCAGGGAGGAAAAGCACAAGGTGGAATATGCTGCCGAGCCGGTAGTGTGTCCTTGTGACAAGTGCACCACGCGCCGGCAAACGTGTGATTGCACTATGTGTGTGGCATGGCGCTCAAGGGCACTTACATATACGCGCGATGACTCTTTGTTGGCAGATTTCTGTGCAGATCCCATTAAAGCTCAGCAAATATTTGAGCGAGCCGCCGATGACCTTCCCTCTGGGTCCCCTCATGAGAAGCGTCGCCGAATATTTCGCCACTTTGCTACCTTGATACGTGAAGGGGAAGCAAAAAAGATATTCGACCGCATCGAGTCAATGCAAGACGCTAGTGAAAAAGCCGAACTCCGTGTCGCGGTGAGCAAATTGTTCATATCCTCAATTCCACACCAAAACACTACGAGAAGGCGTGCTCCCCTTACAAGCACCACACCATTCGATGAGGCAGATGATGCTATGGTGGTTGCATGGGAAGATATGGATTGGGAGGGCATGGTGGCTCAAGCGGCCGCCGAGATCCATGTCGCACAGCAATCTGTCTCCGAGGTAATGACCGGCCCAAAAAGGAGTGTGATGTATGAAGCTGGGTGTGTTGATTACATGAAGAGTTGATATCCAAATATGTTACAAACCCATGAGCCAGCCGCAACCCAAGCTGCTCCGGCAGGCATGTCATCGGCGCAGCAAGGCGCAAGACCCGAGGTGCACTGCATCCGCCACGTGTCACCGTTGCATACCCGTGAGCACCACTTCAGCTTGTGTGGCAAGGAAGAGGCGCTGAGTGATGAGCATGCCGTCATGAGGATGGATATGCATCGGGCGGGATGGCGCTCAGGCACAAGCGCCCCGCCCACAGGCAGCCCCTGCTGCACAGCAAGTTCAAGCCGCAACCAAAGCTGCTCCGGCAGGCGCGGCATCGGCGCAGCAAGGCGCGGCACCCGAGGTGCGCTGCACCCGCCACGTGTCACCGCTGAGCACCCGTGAGCGCCACTTCAGCTTGTGTGGCCAGGAAGAGGCGCTGAGTGATGAGCATGCCGTCATGAGGATGGATATGCATCGGGCGGGATGGCGCTCAGGTGCCCCTTGCTGCAACCCAGGCTGCTCCGGCAGGCGCGGCATCGGCGCAGCTAGGCGCGGCACCCGAGGTGCGCTACACACGCCACGTGTCACCGCTGAGCACCCGTGAGCGCCACTTCAGCTTGTGTGGCAAGGAAGAGGCGCTGAGTGATGAGCATGCCGTCATGAGGATGGATATGCATCGGGCGGGATGGCGCTCAGGCACAAGCGCCCCTCCCACAGGCAGCCCCTGCTGCACAGCAGGTTCCAGCCGCGACCCAGGCTGCTCCGGCAGGAATGTCGTCGGCGCAGCAAGGCGCGGCACCCGAGGTGCGCTGCACCCGCCACGTGTCACCGCTGAGCACCCGTGAGCGCCACTTCAGCTTGTGTGGCAAGGAAGAGGCGCTGAGCGATGAGCATGCCGTCATGAGGATGGATATGCATCGGGCGGGATGGCGCTCAGGCACAAGCGCCCCGCCCACAGGCAGCCCCTGCTGCACAACAAGTTCCAGCTGCAACCCAGGCTGCTCCGGCAGGCGCGTCATCCGTGCAGCAAGGCGCGGCACCCGAGGTGCGCTACACCCGCCACGTGTCACCGCTGAGGACCCGTGAGCGCCACTTCAGCTTGTGTGGCCGGGAAGAGGCGCTGAGTGATGAGCATGCCGTCATGAGGATGGATATGCATCGGGCGGGATGGCGCTCAGGTGCCCCTTACTGCAACCCAGGCTGCTCCGGCAGGCGCGGCATCGGCGCAGCTAGGCGCGGCACCCGAGGTGCGCTGCACCCGCCACGTGTCACCGCTGAGCACCCATGAGCACCACTTCAGCTTGTGTGGCAAGGAAGAGGCGCTGAGTGATGAGCATGCCGTCATGAGGATGGATATGCATCGGGCGGGATGGCGCTCAGGTGCCCCTTGCTGCAACCCAGGCTGCTCCAGCAGGCGCGGCATCGGCGCAGCTAGGCGCGGCACCCGAGGTGCGCTGCACCCGCCACGTGTCACCGCTGAGCACCCGTGAGCGCCACTTCAGCTTGTGTGGCCAGGAAGAGGCGCTGAGTGATGAGCATGCCGTCATGAGGATGGATATGCATCGGGCGGGATGGCGCTCAGGCACAAGCGCCCCGCCCACAGGCAGCCCCTGCTGCACAGCAAGTTCCAGTCGCGACCCAGGCTGCTCCGGCAGGCGCGTCATCCGTGCAGCAAGGCGCGGCACCCGAGGTGCGCTGCACCCGCCACGTGTCACCGCTGAGCACCCATGAGCGCCACTTCAGCTTGTGTGGCAAGGAAGAGGCGCTGAGTGATGAGCATGCCGTCATGCCGTCACGCTCAGGTGCCCCTTGCTTCAACCCAGGCTGCTCCGGCAGGCGCGGCATCGGTGCAGCAAGGCGCGGCACCCGAGGTGCGCTGCACACACCGCATTTTACCGCTGAGCACCCGTGAGCACCACTCGAACCTGTATGCAGCTATGTTTTGTGTTTGAAGCGGCTATGATTTATGAATGGTTTAACTCATTTAAAATTTCAACGAACCTGCACTACTTCGGCAATAGTAATCATTGTAAATGACTTTGGATTATTACAGACGCTTTCATCTCGCAAGAGGAAGAACTTTCCAGAACCGAGACCGGCGTGTGATGAATTACGTTGTGGCGCGGATAAGCATTTCAAAGAGCGACAAAGGGTGAACCTACGAGCTCGTGGTCCGAATCGTAGTGGAAGGCCCCCTGCTCACAAGGAAGATTGTCCTGTCCATGGATGGACCAAACGACGAAAATGTTTCGAAAAATCATGATGGTCCTTGTCACTCGTACCTTTTTAGCATGCATTGGCAGAGCTTATTGAATATATTTCATATATGAGTAATTATTCTAAAGCATATTTGTGAAGTTACAAATGGTTATATATTCACATATGTGTGTGTGCATGAGAAAGAAAGGAACATTCACTTTTCGAGATGTGGTTGCTTGGGCCCCCGTGCGTTGTGGGCATGTGTGGGTTTGTGATTAGCAACCGCGGCATTACAATTGATCGAGTTCAAACTTAATTGATACAGTAAATTTCACCTATAGCCTCGGGTCTTTTTTATTATCGTATCGTCTCGATAAGAGTTTGTCATACCCTATCGTATATATAGCTTTTTGGTATATGTACGTCTCGATCGGTCGATAATACCGACACAACCGCGTGAAGCAAAACCAAATATGACGATATTCCCACGCGGCGCCGATATACTCTTGAGAAACCAAGTTGTGGACAAGATTTTGTCTCGTTTTGGTCAAGCTCTCACACATTTTGGCCAATATAAAATGTCCGTTATTTTCGATCCGTATTTCGATTGTATGTCGCAAATGACTGGCTACTAATTTGGATAGTCCTATACTCGCAGGGCACAATTGCGATTAAGGGCGAATTCGTTTGAGCTGTAGTATGGGATCAGTATGAGCGCGGAAACTACAACCATCACTACCGCGTTAGTCAACTACGGGACCATTATGAAGTATTAGTGTCAATATTGGGGACTTGGGCGAGGTCCCCCAACTCAATCCTTCAATGACCACCAAAATATATCGGGAAGGCGTTGCTGGAAAGTGCAAGGGTGCTCGTGCTCTGCTAACCAAGGCAAAGTATGCTATACGGGTCTATTGCGGAATCAACTCATCAACTAGTCAGGGCTGGATATTTGGCCAACTAGCCATAGCGGTTTGAAAAAATCGCTCATCGACGATCGTATCGAGCACATTGCATCCAACGTCGCCAGCTCTCCACTGTATCACACGACAATGACACGCCATCACGATGACATGGCATGGCATCTGCAGGTTGTCCTTATGACACTTTCGACTTTGGCCCTGTTTAGATTGAGTGCCCGTTATTTTTATCCCATTCAGATTTGAATTTTGCGAGGGTGCTCTAAAGGCTTCAACTTACGGACGTGCTAACAAGTTTTCGTCATGATATACGTCATGATATGTCATTACCCACTCATAACATGAGGCCGATAAGCCGGCCATGCTATTGGCGCATGCCCGCAAATGCCCCATGCCGACCGCTCAACCGAATTTTCTTAAGTTTGGACGGAGGTGGTGGGTCACAAATATCGAGGTGCGCGCCTGCGGAACGAGTGATAAGGAGGTACTATGCCATCCGCCCAATTCCATATTATGAGTTAAGCAAAGAATCGTTGCAAAAGGGTGTCTAGAACTCGAGCTCTCGCTGAAAACGTGAAGACAAGTTACGGGAAACAGGAATCACTATGAGCGGTATGGCAATTCACCCTTAAGGTGTTTAGTCGAGACTACAGTAATCCCTCACCCGTTGAGAAAACTCGACGTTAAGGAATCAACCAACGTTTTCCAAAAATCCCATCACATTTAATACAACCCCCGCATATGTAACAACTCTACGTACATTGAAAGACGCTGGCCTGAATTTTCTGTTTTCTTAAAGGCAAGTGATTTACCGTACTCTCTCACTTGGAAATTTTACTATCATGGGGGATATATGGCGGAGCCCCCCCCACCTCCCCCTAGAACTTTCCGGCCCTTACGGCGCCAAATAATTCACAAGACGCCTACCCCCTCCGCCTCGCTCAAAACGTGTTGGCCCATGCTGGCCAAAATCACAAGGCGTTCCGCGCCTCCCAACCTCCTCACCCCCTCTGATTTTTTTGGCCCCTGCGGGCGAGCGGGGCCAACACTACGAGGCGCTTCGCCCCCCCCTCTCCTTCCCCTCGATTTGTTCGGCCCCTGCGGAGCCAAGTCAATTGCGAGACGCTTCGCGCCCCCCTCATCCCCCCGAACCTGCGACGCTTCGCGCCCCGAGTTAGCCCCCGAACCGGTGGGGCGCTTCGCGCCCCTGACGCGCGCTCAGAACAGCGCGCTTCGCGCCCCAACCTCGGGGGCGCTTCGCGCCCCCGTAACAATGGCGCTTCGCGCCCCCAACCTCGGGGGCGCTTCGCGCCCCCGCTTCGCGCCCCCGTAACAGCGGCGCTTCGCGCCCCCAACCTCGGGGGCGCTTCGCGCCCCCGTAACAGCGGCGCTTCGCGCCCCCAACCTCGGGGGCGCTTCGCGCCCCCGAAACAGCGGCGCTTCGCGCCCCAAACCTCGGGGGCGCTTCGCGCCCCCGTAACAATGGCGCTTCGCGCCCCCAACCTCGGGGGCGCTTCGCGCCCCCGTAACAGCGGCGCTTCGCGCCCCCAACCTCGGGGGCGCTTCGCGCCCCCGTAACAGCGGCGCTTCGCGCCCCCAACCTCGGGGGCGCTTCGCGCCCCCGAAACAGCGGCGCTTCGCGCCCCAAACCTCGGGGGCGCTTCGCGCCCCCGTAACAGCGGCGCTTCGCGCCCCCAACCTCGGGGGCGCTTCGCGCCCCCGAAACAAAGGCGCTTCGCGCCCCCAACCTCAGGGGCGCTTCGCACCCCCGAAACAGCGGCGCTTCGCGCCCCCAACCTCGGGGGCGCTTCGCGCCCCCTATTTCCCCCCTGGGAGTGACAAAATATCTTACCCTCCCCCCCCCTGGGAATTCTGATGCGACAGGACAGTACAGCGGAGGTTTCCTCGGTGCAACCCGGGGTAAGAGTTAAGAAGTATGAACGAGTTATGACGCATGACCATCGCGTTCGACGGAATCTATGACACGATATGCCCTTAACTCTCCGCGCTTAACTCTCTGTCCACTTTGCGGAACCTCTCTATTATTATGGAGGACCAAGGCATGGTATCGATATTCAATATTTTCGATACTATCGATATTTCGATTAATTTTTATTTATTGATATGAATTTGGTACATATCGAAATATTGAATATTGATTGATACCCTTGGACTACTTATTCATATTGATCGAATACCCCTTGGGGACTGATTCATATCGATTGATACCTCCAGGTCACTTATTCATATCGATCGATCATACAAAACTAAAGTACCGCGATTGGCCATATCGATTAATCGATATGAGTATCGATTAATCGATCTTAGATTACCCAAATATTGGATCTATGTTGGTCGAACACCCATATTCAGATCCTGGTATACGTACCTCCTAGCGTCATAGGGGGGCCATAATATATGAGCCGCAACCGCACCGTCACATCAAGTTCCATCCAGCAGGCAGGTGTGGAGCGCGCCTTCTCTAAGGTGGGGGCCATGCATTCTGACTTAAGGAAAGGCCTTACATAAGGCACAATTGAGCATTCCATGATGGCATGCCTTAACACACTGTAGAGTTCTAGATAGCATTGTATGGTCTAATTCATTGTTATTTTTTCACTGCCTTGTGTATTTGCTTGCAATGATGTGTGCACTCAGGTCATATTGATATATCAATATATCGATACGTGGAAAAAAATGTGCACTTATTCATATTGATTGATATCAACATTGAACTTATTCATATCGATTGATATTGGCATCGCGCTTATTCATATCGATTGATATGCACACAGTACTTATTCATATCGATTGATATTCACACAGTAGTTATTCATATCGATCGATACTCATTCGAAACTTATCGAAAACTATCGATACGGTCGAAAAGTTTCGATACCATGCCTTGTGGAGGACGCACTCGGACAGTCGATCGGTTTGGCACTGTGAAGGCGTGCATTCGAATTATGCTGCGTTTTTCTCATGAAAAACAAATTTAAAATAAAAAGCAAATTTGCAAGTCTCTATCAATCGAGTGCGAATCTCTCCAGCGCGGGGCTGAAGTTGCAGCAGCCGAATAAAAAGTTTCGGCGGCTGGAAGCGAAAGGAGTTGCAGCAATAGCCGCAATAGTAATCTATTGATAGCACAACCTCTTACGAGCGAGCGACACATTTTACGCGCAAAAAGTCATGAGAAACCCGAAATATACTAGCTATATGAAGGTGGGAAAGAAGGCGGTACGACAGCTGAAGGACAAGGCGTGCGGATAATATTACCAAGTGAGGGCGGGCGGCTTGCGCCGCCGCCAAGTTATTACGAAGGGAAGATTGTCTGAGAGTCAGGCGCAGGTCGCAGTGTCATCGTCATAACGCGTGACACCGCGACCGCGACACTGCGATGCTAAAGGTGAGTGCTACGAGGAGTCACTAATACTAGATACTACTATAGGGTACCTAATATTGTACTCTCCATGACACTACCTGACTACGAAGTGGTCACTCGCCTAGGCACTACCAATGTAATGCGGCACGAGGGCATACACGACGGTTTGCATGCTAGATATATATTTCTAGGGCACTACCGATTTATGTGCTAATTACATGCCTCTTAAGGCACTACCCTTTAACGTGCTTCTAAGCACTACCTACAAACGAGATCACAACGAGTCATCGAAGAGCAGATTTTGAAGATGTTGATGAAGTTACAATTTCAGGTCCCTCGAAGATCATCACACGCCATGGGGACGTGGAGAAGGGTCAAAACTGAAAATAGGCCTTGGCAGATCGCGTCAAGTAAGATGGCTGTAAAATGTCGACGATGCCGATACAAAACGCGTCGAATTTTCTGAAAATTGAAGCCGTTGATGAACAGCGTTTGAGGGGGTTGCTGTTTAGGTTGATGTCGAGGAATTCCAACTTCCAGAGGGGTAGGGAGGAGAGAAGGGTCGACGAACGCGATCCGGCTGTAAATCTGGCCAGAAAATCTGCCAAATGGCTGATTAGTAAAGATTGACGTAAAGGTCAAAGTTCTTGAAGTAAAGATGCCCGGTCGACGGGTTGCTACTTCCCAGAAGTCCATTGTCCAACATAAAAATACGGCTGCCTCTAAAAACCTCGAAGGTGGCAAAATCGACAGTCGATGGCGAATAGGGTTGGCACTACCAATTTTCAGGATCTGAAGTAGGAGGGCGATCAAAAAAACAGGCAGAGAGCGGACAGCGCGGCTGGATTCAGCGAACTCGGAGTTGATGCTGCGTGATAAGCCAGGGATGCGGCTGAAATTTGAGTGCCAAAAGTGGGGTCACAACTCCCACTTAAGGCTAAGAAATTCCGGGGAGACCAAATCCCGAAATAACTGTGACTACTGGGGTCACCACTCCCCAGAAGTCGTTGTAAGAGGTCGCAGCGGCCGAAATGGGCAAGAGAACGCGAGGAGCCATGCCGGCTGTAAAATTAAGCTAGGGAAAAGCGGGAATCCCAAGATCTGTTGATCAGAAATCTGAAACAAACAGAGGAAGCGTAAGCGAGGCCCATAACCTCATGAGAAACCCGAAATATACTAGCTATATGAAGGTGGGAAAGAAGGCGGTACGACAGCTGCCACAGAGTGGCAGGCAGCTGAAGGACATTTGCGTACACTATACGTCTCCCAAAGCTAGGCTATAAACTACTACACTATACGTCACCCAAAAAGCGTCACGCAAAGCTAGGCTGTAAACTACTACACTATACGTCACGCAAAAAACGTCACGCAAAAAACGTCACGCAAAAGAGCGTGACGCAAAGCAATGTTCGTTCTGTAATAGCTGGTTTCTGCGAAATCAAAACTCTAAAAATTCATAGGGGGTACGTGAACGTACAGGTGGGGAAAAATCAATATGCAATTCATTAAAATTAAATTAGATATTGACCAATTAAATAGAAAGAGGCTTTATATTGAATATTCTAAATATCACTAGATATTACTGCCGTGCGTAACAGGGGTTATATTGCGTGGTTGTAACGCGCACATCGAAAAGCGTGGCATTCGAAAAGCGTGACGCAAAGCGGTGTTCGTTTTGCAATAGCTGGTTTTCGGCGAAATGAACTCTCTAAAATTTTATACACAAAAGCGTGACATAAAAAACCGGATTTTTCAAAGAGGGGGACAATCTAAAGATTTTTCCCCAGTACACAAATTTGTGACGTCATAAAACGGACTTTTTCAAAGAGGGGGACAATCTAAATATTTTTCCCCAATACACAAATTTGTGACGTCATAAAACAGACTTTTGCAAAGAGGGGGACAATCTAAAGATTTTTCCCCAATACACAACTACTCTACACTATCGTCACCCAAAATAAGTCACGCAAGAGTGTCACGCAAAGCTAGGCTATAACTACTACACGATAGGTCACCCAAAAAGCGTGACGCAAAAAGCGTCACGCAAAAGAGCGTGACGCAAAGCAATGTTCGTTCTCTAATAGCTGGTTTCTACGAAATCAGACCTCTAAAAATTTATACACAACTACACTACACTATAGTCACCCAAAATAAGTCACGCAAGAGCGTCACGCAAAGCTAGGCTATAACTACTACACGATAGGTCACCCAAAAAGCGTGACGCAAAAAGCGTCACGCAAAAGAGCGTGACGCAAAGCAATGTTCGTTCTGTAATAGCTGGTTTCTGCGAAATCAAACCTCTAAATGTTTATACACAAATTTGTGACGTCATAAAACGGAATTTTTCAAAGAGGGGGACAATCTAAAGATTTTTCCCCGATATACAAAAATGTCATACATAATTCAGAATACCCAGCGCATTACGCGTTACAGCAGTGTGAATTTTGTGAACCACTTTGGTGAGCCACTTTCGTTTGGTGAGCCACTTAGACTTTGGTGAGGCCACCTCACCAAAGTGGTTCACAAGTCCCGAGTGGGGGAAATTTTGGAAAATATCATTCTTGAAAGGCGGAAGAATTCTTTAGGCAGATCTGTAAATTAAAATTCAGAATTCAAATTTGTATTCCAGGATTGTCACTTTTCTATTCCAACCAAATTGCACACCCGCTCCGTAGCGATATCCGTAATCGGTGAGGTCAGCGAGTCACCGGTCACCTTGTGCGTAAGCGTTGAGGTCAGCGAGTCGCCGATCACCTTCTCCGTAAGCGGTGATGTCAGCGAGTCAACGGTCACCTTATTCTCCGTAGCGATATCCGTAATCGGCGAGGTCAGCGGCTGCCCAGAATATGCTATGCTTATGTGGCGCAGGCCACCTGTCAAGCCGGAGCCACCTGTCCTCCCCGCTGCCCCCACCTCCCCGTTGCTCGTTGAGGAGGGAGTTGGATGCATTGAGTGTGCAGTGGGTTCGCCAGCAATGCTTTGGTTCATGCCCTCTTGTCTCACCCTGTTAAAATACTGGTCAATCTTTCCTGGCATAAAGATATTGCAATTGTTCGATTGTAGCCTTGTTCAACTGTTTATCTAGAACATAGCAAATTTTGTACACTGCAAAATTGCCGAAAAACGGACCTGTGCCCCAAGATTGGAAGCAGATTTACCTCTGACCGACCCTTGAGCTTCCTCGGAAACGGTCAAGTGCACACAGCGGCTTCACTTGGAAGTGGTATTGCTCTACAACATTCGTTGTTGCGCCTTTTGCGCTCTCCCTTTCTCCCTGCATGGCCACTGGTACTTTATCAACATACCAGTATAGTAAAGTTGTCAGAAAGTTGGAGCTGAAGCCGCCACAAAAACAGATTTTGCCGGGATGGACAGACAGGGTCCACGACCCGTGAGTGAAAAGTGGTCAATTAGCCAGATTGGAAAAAGAGGACCTCGGAGGCCGTTTTACCGGTTATCAAAAAAAAATCAGCCGTTGCTTTATGATTTTTTGACGTTTGGAAACTGGCCCCGGCACCTGGGTCCTCACAGATCTCCACATTTTAAATTAGGATGGCCGACAGGTACGAGAGACTCAGAATTGGACAAATTTGAGCTCATCAGGCCTCCTGGGAGGAGACAGACGTCAGGAGAGATAGTTTTACAATTGTTTTTGTATCTTTTAATGGTTGAAACTGGTCTTCACCCTTGAGGACTGACAGATCTGCAAGGATTGCTTCCGGATGGCCGCCGAAATTTGCGCATTTGTCCAGATTTTCACTCCATGACAGGAAATTTACCCATCAGAAACAGCATATCACTATGAAAAGCATTTTTATTGTTTCGCAATAGGACCCAAATGTCATAACATGCACGACGAGGGTAACGTCGAGCAATCGACCACCACACCGGCAGCCGTTGCGAAAGCGAGGCCACGCAGCGCCCCCACCAGGTCTGAAAAGGGCACCGTGACAGGTACCACGCCATCGCCTCCCACATCGCCCAAATGGCGACCATGGGCACGGGACCTCGACCCAGCCACCACCAAACCACTGCACTGCCTGCAAGCGAGATACACGCTCGCAGGACACCCGGCCTTAAGCGGACTGCCTGTGCCGGCAGCCCACGGCCACAGCGTTGGTTACGCATCAGGGCCGCCCGCCCGCTGTGTCCGGGGAGCCCTGATAAAAACGCGCTTGTTGTCGTTGCGTTTCACGTCGCTGTTCTGTGTGGCGCTCAAACGCCATCGTCTCATCGGTGCACACCGAATGCGCCGGAGAAGGAGGGCACTGCGAGGTGAGGTTGGCCGGTATCCTGGATGTCCTCGGCGCGGGGACGACATGGGTGGAAGTCCCGTGGCGGCCAGCGGAAGGAGCAGGCGAGCGTGCAGCACTGCTCGGACGCGCCCTGTCGACGTCCAGCCGCACTGCCAGAAGGCTGGCGCTGCTGACGTGCAGGGGGGTCGCGGACACATTCCTTGTCCACCTCTCGTCCACGTGCTCAGGCCGCTCGGCCACTCGAGCCTGAAGGGCGGGCGGCGCAGCTGTTGGGAGACGACGTGCCTCAAGGGATTCCAGCGCCGGCAGCACCCACGGCGCGGCCGCTTCCTTGGCCCCCCACTGCAACTGCGTGAACTTCCGGTCGTCTCGCATGAGGTAATCGTTCGTGAACTGAGCGCGCCAAAACAAACACCGCTCCTGCTCCATGAAGATGTAATGCACCGGCTTGGCATTCGGGTGCTCCATGCAGCGCAGCACGTGTGCTGATTCTAGCCCCACGTAGGAGCATAGTGACCCCTCGATGTTCCTCGCATGGCCTCCCTCGCGCCTCTGCCCCGAATCAAAGTTCGACAGATCGGCATAGGCCGACGTGATCGCCTCCAGCAGGTTGGAAGACGTCGTCTGTCCCCCAAGAGGGAGGCGCCAGCCCTGGTGTCCGCAATGGATAGTCTTGTCGTGCTTCCTGGCGACCTTGCTGGAGATACCCGGATGCTTCCGAAGCCGGAGACCTCGTTCACTGTTGCACACGCCAAGCTCATACACGATTTGGCGGTCTCGACAGCGATCTGTGAACGTCACGCCAAACTTCACCATGAAGACGGTGAGGCTGCGGAGATTCTTCAAGGCCCTCACCTCCTCCACGGACAGAAACTTGTGCACTGAGCTGTCGGATACGCGCGTGGCTCTCCGCACGGCATCCCAATCTGACCCCGATGGAGATGGAGGTGCCCTCGCCAGGGAAGATATCTTATTTTGAGTTGGTACGGCCCCAAATCAAAATTTCCTTCGGCCCGCCTTCGGCCCGCCCGGTCCGGGCTAGATATCGGTTCGGCCCGCCTTCGGCCCTTCAGGTCACGATATTGAGATGGCTTCGCATGATTTTAAGGTTCGGCCCGATTTCGGCCCGGTCCATATTTCCCTCAAAATGTGTTTTATCATATTCCCTTGTTTGCAGACATGCCCCCACATATGTTCCTTATGAGAAATACTAATCGTCTCCCTCGCGGGGGACAGATGCTGCGCCCGTGGTGGACTCGGAGGCGCAGAAGGCGCGCCTCGCGGGGAACGTGATCGGGCACCACGTGGGACATAGACTGAGTTCGCCCATGAGCCAACGTTGGTCAGAGTAGGCGATGCAGGCGGCGACCTTCCACGAGAAGAGCCAGCAGGACTCGAGGGTCCAGCAGCTGCGGCGCAAACGAGTGGAGGTGACAACTCACGAGAATTGCCCGCTGGCCCACTGTCGCGGGATGGTGGCGATGGCGTCGGTGAGTGGCATCTGCGCGGCGGTGACCTCGTTCGTGCCAGCACGGACCTGCTGACGGACCTGGCACGAGACGGCCCAGCGGCGGCACGAGATGGCCCAGCGGCGGCCTGAGACGGTCCAGCGGCGGCACGAGACGGCCCAGCGGCGGCCTGAGACGGTCCTGCCCCTGCGGTAGGCGCAGGTGGCTGCGTCGGGGCTCGCTTTGTGAGCCTGGTGTTAACCATATTGTTGGGTGGCGGTGGCCTGCGTTCTGCACCTGCTTCAATCGCATCGTATCCCTGCTGCTCGGTGTTGACCGACTTGAGCATCCTTCTCATCTCCCCCAAGCGTATGTACTCCTGGGCGGCTGCATTCTCGGAGAACACTCTGTCGGGCCCACCAAGACCATCTTCCACTGGGTAGTATCTGTCGTTGGAATCCAGAGAGACGAGCTCCAGGGGTGGTCCATCTTGGCCGTGTCGAACATACTGCTGGAATATGCCATTCGAGAGGGACTCCACGTCCACTGGGCAGAGATACCTGAGCAACTGGTATGCCCAGACACCAGCGCTCTCGTACCAGTGAGAAAGCTGGAGCTCTTGCAGCAACTCCTCGCCATTGCACACGAACGCGTGTTCCAACGTGCAGCCCATCAAGTCGAGGTACTGCGTGGCTGTGCTCGGTTGGACACAGAAGGCGTGCTCCTTCAGATCCCACATGAGGGTCCCAGTGACCTCACCACTGGGGTACTTGAGCAACGCCTGGACCTTGTCCTGCAGTTTCTGGATCAGGGTGAAGTCGAGCCTCGAAATGCCTCTCTCTCTAGGCATGACGACGTTGTGTTTGCTGGCAGAGGACGGTATGTGCGTCATGTAGTTGCCGTCGAGTATCCAGCGGTCCTTCTCCTCGTCGTGCTGCAGCTTCTGATCCAAGTACAGCCAGTTAGGGAACATCAGCTGGTCTATTGTCACCCACTTCTGCTCGCGACACCGGGTGAACTCCACGCAGACATGATCTCGGGAAGGTTGAGTCGGCATGTCCCGGGCTGGGCGCTGGAGGATGCGGCAGAGACGCGCGATGTGTTTCCGGTCCCGATACAGTCTCTGATCCGCCCAGTTGTAGTCGAGAGGGGCGCCGCGAGACGGACGAATCTCGGTGACCTGGTCCTCAGCGAACCATCTTGCGCGTCCACCCTTCCAAGGGCTCGGCTCACCATAAAACTGTGCGAGCACTCGCTCCGATGCTGCCTGCACGGCAGGCGCCAGTGGCGCCAGGGCACTCCTCCGGCGGTCGTCGAGGGGACACGTCCAATGGCGATTCCGTGCCAGAATCTCCGCTTGCGTGCTGACTCGAGGTCGTGGGCGTTCAGCAAGATCTCTTGGCGAAGGCACCGGTGACGCCACTGGTGACACCTCCCCGTCGTCGATGTGCTCAGGGCGCTCACCAGAAGCAGCGAACCTCTCCCCCCTCACGCTCGGAGGTGGGTGCTTTAGCCATTCGCACTCCACTCCTTGTCCAAAGATCTCCGACGTCAAACACACCGTCGGGTCCACCCGCCTAGGCAGGTCGGGACGCCTGGGTGGTGTCATGTCTACCAACGGAAGCACCACCTGAGCATCCATGCCCAGAATCGTCGGCGCATGTGACACGGCCACGCCACTCCCAAGCTTGATGTCAATCATCAAGGAGTTCTTCAGCGGCCCAGTACCTATCAGCAGGTCCCAAGAGTTCTCGGGCTCGAAGGTCACGAAGGCGTACAGCCGGTGAAGCGTCATGTGCGGTGTGCCTGCAGCCAGTATGACGTCCACGTGGCAGTAATGCGTGAACCTTGTGGGGCTGTTGTCACACCTGGTGCAGGGCTCGTCATGAATACACTCGTAATCATGATTACTTTCATGATTAGACGTTTTTTGGTACTAATCAAGTCTTGATTAGACCCGGCAGGGTACTAATCAAGTCTTGATTAGCCACGGCAGGGTACTAATCAAGTCGTGATTTTTTAATCATGACAAAAGTGGGGATAAGGCGACTGAGGTAGAATGATCGTGCCATCGAAATCTATATTAGAGCTAAAGCTGCATATCCGTATACAGGTCCGTCCTGTCAACATCAAGCAACTTTTGGTAAGGTTACTATTGGCTATTTGACCCCACCTTGTTTTCCGCAGCTTCTCTGAACACCGTGGCAATGTGAACTGCGACACTGCTATCAATGTTACGAAGTTAGTCGCCCAAGAAACGCACGTCAGTGAACCCTAACTGACTACTTCCTAACCCGCGACTTTGGGGCTAGCGACAAGCCCCACGGGCCCCGCGCCAAGCCCCAAGGGCCCCGCGCCAAACCCCAGCAAGGACACGCCCCAAGTGCCCCACGCGAAAGGCCCCAACGGTGGTCGAAAGTCGCATTTGAAGGTGGTACCTTAGCATGCCACTTTACCAAGAATCTTGGCTGGGCATGCGTGCGCTTCCGAGGATTGATAGCGGAGGGCGGGGGAAGCATGATAGTTCAAGAAATACCCCTACCCCTCCCTCTCCCCAGGACTTGATTTTAACCCCTAGGGGTAAGCACACCCCCCTCGGACTCGCCTTTTGCCTCTCGAAGAATACCGAGCCCGCCGCGATCGCAAGCCCAATCGTCGCGACCGCGCTACCGTACCGCGCCAGCGTATCACGTACCAGCGTACCGCGTACCGCCGCGCACCGCCAGCGTACCGCGAACATACAGCGTACCGCGCCCTCGTCGTATCGCGCCGCCCGCGTACCGCGCCCGCGTACCAGCGTACCAGCGTACCAGCGTACCAGCGTACCAGCGTACCGAATTTTTCAATATTACCATTCTTTTCGTTGAACTGTGGGGGTCATTCGGTGAATTCCGGGTAAAGGGCATGTGTTCTCCCTCCCCCTAGGACTTGCATTCTACCTCTAGAGCGGGGTACGGACCCCTCCCCCCTTATAAAGTAAACAAACCGCCGCTACCCCGCCCCCCACTGCGGCTACCAATCCTCGGAATCGTCTACCTCTAGGTTTGGTGGAGGGTTCATGCCCTCAACACATCTCAGAATCACTATGCAAACTTTCGCGCGATGTGTTTGGCATCTATAATATATATTTCTGTTGGGTTCCCAGCGGCGTATATCCCCATTCGATGCAGAACGACGATAATGTACTGCCACTCCCCATCGTGCCGAACTTCAATCTCCCAACATGCCATTTTATGGCTCTCGTGTGCCCGTGGCCTCCATTCTCCACTCAGCTGCGCCATTGCTGGTAAGCACCACTTGCCGGCGATGAGCCGCAGTGGACGCTGCGTCTTCTGTTATAGGCAGGTCCGTCAATTACGAACACAATGCAGTGGCCTTTGCGGCTGAACATGAAAACGTGAAGTTTGCTTTCCTTGAGCTCACGTGCGTGGCGAATGGTTGGAGCTTTTGTACTGGGTAAAATTTGAGGGCTGCACTCCATCAAGAAACAAGTTGCAATTTAGACATTATAGTCTCCAAAAGTACACCGATTCAAATTTTAAAAAAGGACCTATGCAACCAACTTACAAGACACGGAAGAAAAATTATGACAGCGCCAAGGGGCAAACCTTTCACGAAAAAAAAACTGAAAACCGAAATTGTGTAGTTGTCATGTAGCGGAAACGCGAAAGGTGTACAAAATAGCGCACCCATTGAACAATAATCACGGATTGCCGTCGCTATGCTCGCACAACAAGTCAAACGACCGCGCTGAAACTGGGGTGCTGCAATGGACCCGGACATTAGAGAGTTTCCTGCAGAATTCGGCAGCCAATTCTTTCGCTGGTCCGACGTGGCCCACACGGACCATAAATCCGTGTGTGCCGCGATAGTCCGATTTCACGGGTTCGGTTCGTAAACACTTACACTAATGCAATTTTGGTTGGGCGTAAACGGAATATTCAACAGGTACAGTCAGCCGAGCGATTTGCGTCGCTGCCGAATTGAGTTTTCATTTCGTTCGAATTTGGCCCCGCGCGAGCGAATTGAAGGCAATTCTCATGAGCGAATTGAGCAAATCGGCAGCCGATCCGACGTGGACCGACGTGTCCCCGGAAAATGCGGCATCTTCTGACGTCGGACTAGCGAAAGAATTGGGCTGCCGAATTTGCGGGAAACTCACTATTGACAATGACAACGATGCGCTGTTTGCAAATGTCGGGCTATAGTCGTTGTGCAAGATACGGATGAGGAACATGAACACAAATGCAAGTAAACCGCTAATGAAATCGATTGCATGTAGGTAGGACTTAGCCCCAAAAATGCGTTTACCACTACCTTTGGATTTCTTAAAAAAAAAATACAAACCCGAAATCTATGATTAAAGACCGGCTTTTACAACCTTGAAAAAGTAGCCGCTTACCATCGAAATCTATATTAGAGCTAAAGCTGCATATCCGTATACAGGTCCGTCCTGTCAACATCAAGCAACTTTTGGTAAGGTTACTATTGGCTATTTGACCCCACCTTGTTTTCCGCAGCTTCTCTGAACACCGTGGCAATGTGAACTGCGACACTGCTATCAATGTTACGAAGTTAGTCGCCCAAGAAACGCACGTCAGTGAACCCTAACTGACTACTTCCTAACGGCGCCTTCTGGAGAGGAAGCCACCAACGCAGGGGTTGACGACGCTCTATCGTCACCGATGTTGAAGAGATCCTGTCACCTCAAAGTCGGACTGTCCAAGACGAGAAGATATCTATCTCCTCGAAAGTCAGTCCATCATTACATGCGTCAGTGACACTTGTTACGCTTGTTCTACTGCTTTCGGGAAGCGTAAGCTGGTTTTCACTGACTGCCAAAGCGCCAACGACGACGCACGCGGACTCAAGCTCGGTGTTGCCCCAAAAGGGACGTGTGCCCTGAGTCCGAAACGGTCTGGAAGACACCTGGTTCGACTCTTAGCTCCAGCAGTCTTGTGCGGGCTGCACACTAACCACCTCGTATACCGCTTGGCCTTGCCTTATTGACTCGTACTTCAGTTCCTTCCATTCCACACTATGCCGCTCCGTGTATTGCTTATGCGCCAAGCTCTGTCCCCCTTCCCAAAGGGGTGCAGCACCCCAGTCATCGTATCTCACGATGGTGCCCTCGATTATGAGGCCGCTGCACAGCATCCACTCCATGGCTTGATACGTGCTAATGTAGAGGTCCACGTCCACGTCCACGAAGAGGGCGGGCTGCAGACAAAGCATTGAAGGATCTCAGATCAAGATCTGCGTTCCGACTTGTTGGAGGATCGTTGGTGAAATATCCGTGCAAGAAAAAAGGGAGCAGATTTGAGCTTTACTTTTCGGAAGAGCTGGAAGGGAAGAATCCATTCAGACGGGCTACATGCCCAGTTGAGAGGGGCGCGCGTTTTCTCGGCATCTCATAGCGCTATTGCAACTTTAGGACTTCATATTTAGCAGCTCACATATGGACTACAAAGTAAAGTGCGCCGAATACCACCTGCTCAACGATTTCAACGACCGCAAGCGCCGACCGCGAAGTGGCAAGTATAAGCAAGTTTGATGCATTGCGAGAGCGCGCTTGATTCCAGAGCGGGCGCACCTGAAGAGGCAGTTCGGAGAGAATAGTTTTAGTGAGACTATCGTTAAAGAATCCTCGAACGAATCCGGTACGTTCTCGACTCACAACGTTTTTTATGCTTTGTATCAGAGTAGGGTAGTCGTAAACTTTCATGGCGTCCGCAGAGCTGAAAGCCCCTTTGTTACAGATCTTCTCCCCGAATACGGAGCAGCCGCCACCAATCTTAGCAGATACTTCAGGATCTTCCTCAGGTAGGCCTTGAAAGCTATCAAATCCCCAGAAATTTCCGAATTGAATATCAGCCTCCTTGAACGATCTGTTGATCTCCCGCATGCTGCCACCGAGATACACACCGAATTGGTACACGTCGCGTTCCGGATATCGAGCCCCGTCGGGATATCTCTCCTTGAGACGTGGCATCACCGAGTCCGATGGCCAACCGAAGTCTTTAACTTCCTGGAAGACGTCGCCAAAGTGTTCTGCATGGTTCTTATGATCGCTCTGCCAGTGACCTTTCTGGAGTTCGTAGGAAGAGCCGCCGGCAGCAAGCGATACTGGCTTAGATTCCGAACCGTTTTTAACTTTGGAGCGAGAATCGGCGATGGATACTCCCACGACGATACCAATCGCTGCTGCGCAAAAGATAGAGGCAACAAGAAACATGATCACCTTGCCCGGTGACGGGTGCCAGGTGATATTCGCTACAGTGCTCTTCATATCGGCGTCACAAGAAGCCAAACAACTTTACGATGTGTCGATAAAGAATTCCTGTACACTTTACTAGCGAACCTCACGTCAGGTACACCAGATTATAACCTTAGATGCCAATATTCGGTGCCATACGAGGTCGTGTCACGGTAGGTGGGTATCCGATGGACCTCTCGTCTGCTCCTTATGATTTGGAACCTGGCCAAATTACCTTACTACCTCTCGTCTGACCTTTATAATCTTCACCCAAACCAAATTACCTACCTCTGACCTTTATAATCTTCACCCAAACCAAATTACCTTACTTACCTTACCTTACCTTTATCAGCAGCAGCAAAACTCGAATCCCAACGAGCGACGCAGTCGAATTATCGATCTGACGATCGACAGACGCTAGCGATGACACTGCCACTGCATTCGCGTGCATTTACCGCGACGCCACCCACGTGTTTTTGCATCGCATTGCATGTTTGAGAGGTTACAGTACCGTATAATTGATTGAACGTATGCTTCGATCTGAATTTTGTACCTACGGTATGTTGTTTGTGTAAAAACTCGTCATATCGGATTAATTAATGTCTATTCCACCTGTGGACTCGGAGCATGTGGAAGTGCGAGCACCACCTGGTCGATGGTGGTACTTTAGTTTTTTACAAGTCACTGAGGATCTGCTACCAAACTTAGCTCTGTTTCTCGCACCCCATAGTCTTGCTGTTGGGCACACTATCATCATCTACCGGTTTTTCGAAGACGGAATACTTACAGGCTGGGGTCCATATATTTATTGAGGTTCGTTTCTATATATGTGTGCGAATGGCAGGATGGTTTGCCAGATGTTTGCTTTCTGAAAGTGAGTATTTTGGGATGCCTCGCATCGCGTGTTGAAGCATGTTAGCTGTTAGCGCATGTACGTTTGAGAAAGTACTTTAAACGTGACCACTTCCGCGACTCGGATGGGATGGATGTTGTACTGGTCCCCACACGCCGAATTGGGACGATGGTCGGGTGCGAAGGGGGGGGGTTCGTTCGAAACAATAATTACACGGTGCCTGAAACGCCGAATTGGCGCGAATTTATAAATTCCTGAGTGCTTGGCTTACAGAAGCTTACATTGAAGCCGATAGCCACTGTGAAGCCACTGTTAAGCCGGTTGGTTGAATTCGCGAGCGCCATGCACGGCATTACTTCGTAAGCTTCTGCAATGTTTTTAGACACAGTGTCTCGAAAATTTTCGCGCATGAGCGTCTCAAAGCCGAGCGTCAATGGCGCATACGCAAATGGCGGTATGTGCGATTATGCCGCATAGTTGCTGTCGTGTAGCCGAACCTATTCGCAACTGATATGGCGAGCAATAGAAAGGCGTGTTCTATCCTAAACTTTGCGGCCAACGATAAGTGTTCGCGCGGTGTCTCTAAGCAGGCAGGTTGCAGCAACGCGCTCTTGTTGCCCCAGCAACCACCTTTTGATAACGACTGGCGACATCCACGCGGAGCTCCGACTTCAATAATACAAACTGATGCGCCGACGTTGCGGGATCAGAGAAAGAATAATGGCGTATCTGCTTTCTCGGCTTCGGACAGTCATTCTATCATCAATGTAGAGCGACAATTGATAGTTGAGACAGACGGCGATGACGCTGCAACTAATCAACTCCCCGCGAAGTGGTTAACAAGGAGAGGCCGTTCAAGATCGGAAAGTTGCACAGCCGATGATGGTACGCATGCACACGCTTATTGTGAATTATCATATTAGTACGGCAGATGTTAATTGTGGACATAATGGCAACGTATGCGCTCTATAATAATGGTAATAATACGCGCGTCGTCCGTGTAGCTATGCACAAACATATGCGCACCATGGAGAGAGTGCGCATTGTGTCGGTTGTGTGCGGCGACATGACGCGGTGTTGGTGATCGGATATGCTGCAGCCCAAGCGCATACCGCCAACAACATCGCCACGACTGCCATCGACACAGCTGCAGAGGTGTTGCATGAAAGGGAGCTTTGAAGTTCAGATCGTGCTACTTTCGAAGTGACGACTACCACACCGCGCAAACGACCACTGCTGATGGCAGTTGCATCAAATGTAAATGTGGAGGTGACATCTCCACATGGCACTTCGACAACACTATCTAGTTACAAAGAAGTTGGGGAGTGTATATCTCATAAACAATGCGAGGCGATCAACGAAATGCACTCCGTGTCGCACGCCGACAAACATCGTATCCGAGGTAGGTCCACGCTCATTACATGCACGCACACATATGTGTTATTAACTTTGATGCTGACTTACCACAGAGGTGACACAGGCGGAGGGCTATGGGGATGCGGCCAGAATTTCACATCATATAGCATGCGTATATCAGAAAGTCCGGGAGGCTGATGCCCCTGATTTATCTCCAGAGCAACGAAGGCATATGCTTGACATCTCCACGTACAATGTGCTGAGCGATGAAAGCAATCAGAGTGCTGTCACGGCATTAGGAGTAGTGAAATTCTCGGCAGCAACGCATCATCAGATGCATCCCGAGAGAGTTAAAGCTAGTATAGCTAGTGACAAAGCAGGGGATTATGTCGGTGCCGCATTATTGTTTGGTACATTGGTCGAGGATACAATGGACAGCACCGGCATGTCATTCTGGAGGCACACTCACAGCATTCCAGGAGAGGGGAAGAGTAGAAACGACATGAAAGGTGGTCAGTTCAGCCAACACTTGAAGCGCATGCGTCGACGCGGGGGCGAAGGCTCCAATCAGCAAACCGCAAAGGAGGTCACGGACTCTTTGGACCTCCTACCCATGAAAGGCCTTGATAATAAGGCTGTCTATGTTCCCATACACAAATTGCCCGAAAATACACAGCTTGATAGCATTCATCATCTTCAATCGAAATACAATGTCAAGGAGCGAGAGGGTGGGCCAGAATCAAATATGCTCCGATGTTGGATTTTTGGGGGCATCGGACTTGGTACTGTCGTCAAGGTGGAGATTCCAGCGGAAGCAAACCTCAAGGTAAGCTCGTGATCATGTGTGTGCTCATGTGTGCTCATGTGTGCTCCAAGGCATGGAATCGATTGTTTGATATTCTGATACCATCGATATATCAGAATATCAGAATCAATTGATGCCTATTTGATACACAATCAAAATATTACAATCAATTGATACCCACCTCCGAGAATTACAATCGATTGATGCCTAATCCGAATTATCACCATCGATCGATTCTCGATTTGCATTATCACAATCAATTGATCGTGACCGTGGGACATATCAGAATCGATTGATATTTGCACGTGACACGCAATCACACATCGATATGCAATATATAACTCCCTAACCGATCCTTCATTCTTGAGTTCTAGGCTTTTCATTCGTCTCTAATTTGGGTTCGCTGAAGTGTGTTTGAGATGAACCAATAAACATGCAAATGACACCCATCCTCAGATTGGAGGCGGGGGTGTGTTGGAGGCTCTCGACTCGATTTGGTAGCATTGAGGACCTCAATTTACAGTGTGACGGAGTGTCAGGACTATTGACGAACTATCGACTGCCTGTGTGAATCAAGATGGGTAAACGGGGATACAGCTCATTCATAGACGAACACAATGATATATTGTTTGTTGTGATAGGATTGGTAAAACCCAAAATCTGATACCCATTAGGGCGCAATTGGTAATCATGAATGTTATCGATAGGTATCGTTATCGTTCTCAGTCGATAGGTTCGAAAAATTATCGTTATCGTTCGATTATAAAATTTGACTTATTCATCGTTATTTGATAAGTTCAAAAAATCACGATACCGAGCCTTGGTTGATATAGCCTCGGTAGAAATTTTGGGGTATCATATTAATTGATATTGCCTCGTTAGGAATCACTATCAATTGATGTGCGTTTGCTAGAATTGCAATCAATTGATAATATAATGTAAAAATCACAATCAATCGATAGCTGACTTCTTTTATCACAATTTATTGATAGGACAATTTAGGATATTACTATTAATCAATTGAAAATTTGGAATAATAAAAAACTATCGATACTGCTTGTTCCAACCGATTCCATGCCTTGGTGTGCTCATGTGTGTAAGTGTACACATTAGTATTCACTCTGGCTTACCACCACGCATTGTGTGTAAGTGTATGCGTGTAGTTGAAGATTGCAAAATACTTAAACATGTGTGTGTGCGTGTGTGTGCGCGCGTGTGTGTGTGTATGGATGAATGAATATTGTTATGTGTTGCGGGCTGTGTGGCTTTAGCATAATTTCTAAATTAAGTATGCGTGTACTTGCTATGTTGTATACTTGTGTAGACTGTGATGTAGCAACTTTTCTAAATTATGTATGCTTGGATTGAGTATGTATACTTGTATAGGCTGTGATATATCACAATGTGTATACTTATACTTGGATTTACTAGGTATACTATCTTGCATATGCTGTAATATGTTGTGTCTTTGATAGCAAATTTCCTAAATTGTGTAGGCCTGGATTTACTATGTATACTTGTATAGGCTGCATGGGTGATATAGCATTTTTTTCTAAATTAAGCATGCTTGGATTTTCTCTGTATACTATCTTGTATAGGCTGTATTATGTTGTGTGGCTTTAGCAACTTTTCTACAATAGAAGTGTGATTGGATTTGCTATGTATACTACTTGTATATACAGCTTATATACAAGATAGTATACATAGCAAATC
>LGRX02025717.1:0-36828 GCA_001247695.2 Cymbomonas tetramitiformis | reverse complement strand
GCTGCTCTGGCAGGCGCGGCATCGGCGCAGCAAGGCGCGGCACCCGAGGTGCGCTGCACCCGCCACGTGTCACCGCTGAGCACCCGTGAGCGCCATTTCAGCTTATGTGGCAAGGAAGAGGCGCTAAATGATGAGCATGCCGTCATGAGGATGGATATGCATGGGGCGGGATGGCGCTCAGGCACAGGCAGCCCCTGCTGCACAGCAAGTTCAAGCCGCGACCCAGGCTGCTCCGGCAGGCATGTCATCGGCGCAGCAAGGCACGGGACCCGAGGTGCGCTGCACACGCCACGTGTTACCGCTGCATACCCGTGAGCGCCATTTCAGCTTGTGTGGCAAGGAAGAGGCGCTGAGTGATGAGCATGCCGTCATGAGGATGGATATGCATGGGGCGGGATGGCGCTCAGGCACATGCGCCCCGCCCACAGGCAGCCCCTGCTGCACAGCAAGTTCCAGCCACGACCCAGGCTGCTCCGGCAGGCGCGTCATCCGTGCAGCAAGGCGCGGCACCCGATGTGCGCTGCACCCGCCACGTGTCACCGCTGAGGACCCGTGAGCGCCACTTCAGCTTGTGTGGCAAGGAAGAGGCGCCGAGTGATGAGCATGCCGTCATGAGGATGGGTATGCATGGGGCGGGATGGCGCTCAGGTGCTCCTTGCTGCAACCCAGGTTGCTCCGGCAGGCGCGGCATCGGCGCAGCTAGGCGCGGCACCCGAGGTGCGCTGCACCCGCCACGTGTCACCGCTGAGCACCCGTGAGCGCCACTTCAGCTTGTGTGGCAAGGAAGAGGCGCTGAATGATGAGCATGCCGTCATGAGGATGGATATGCATCGGGCGGGATGGCGCTCAGGCACAAGCGCCCCGCCCACAGGCAGCCCCTGCTGCACAGCAAGTTCCAGCCGCGACCCAGGCTGCTCTGGCAGGAATGTCATCGGCGCAGCAAGGCGCGGCACCCGAGGTGCGCTGCACCCGCCACGTGTCAACGCTGAGCACCCGTGAGCGCCACTTCAGCTTGTGTGGCAAGGAAGAGGCGCTGAGTGATGAGCATGCCGTCATGAGGATGGATATGCATCGGGCGGGATGGCGCTCAGGCACAAGCGCCCCGCCCACAGGCAGCCCCTGCTGCACAGCAAGTTCCAGCCGCGACCCAGGCTGCTCCGGCAGGCGCGGCATCGGTGCAGCAAGGCGCGGCACCCGAGGTGCGCGGCACCCGCCACGTGTCACCGCTGAGCACCCATGAGCACCACTTCAGCTTGTGTGGCAAGGAAGAGGCGCTGAGTGATGAGCATGCCGTCATGAGGATGGATATGCATGGGGCGGGATGGCGCTCAGGCACAGGCGCTCCGCCCACAGGCAGCCCCTGCTGCACAACAAATTCCAGCCACGACCCAGGCTGCTCTGGCAGGCTCGGCATCGGTGCAGCAAGGCGCGGCACCCGAGGTGCGCTGCACCCGCCACGTGTCACCGCTGAGCATCCATGAGCACCACTTCATCTTGTGTGGCCAGGAAGAGGCGCTGAGTGATGATCATGCCGTCATGGGGATGGATATGCATCGGGCGGGATGGCGCGCAGGTGCCCCTTGCTGCAACCCAGGCTGCTCCGGCAGGCGCGGCATCGGCGCAGCAAGGCGCGGCACCCGAGGTGCGCTGCACCCGCCACGTGTCACCGCTGAGCACCCCTGAGCGCCACTTCATCTTTTGTGGCCAGGAAGAGGCGCTGAGTGATGATCATGCCGTCATGGGGATGGATATGCATCGGGCGGGATGGCGCTCAGGTGCCCCTTGCTGCAACCCAGGCTGCTCCGGCAGGCGCGGCATCGGCGCAGCAAGGCGCGGCACCCGAGGTGCGCTGCACCCGCCACGTGTCACCGCTGAGCACCCGTGAGCGCCACTTCAGCTTGTGTGGCAAGGAAGAGGCGCTGAGTGATGAGCATGCCGTCATGAGGATGGATATGCATGGGGCGGGGTGTTATCATGGCAATATGTGCAATGTATATCCATAAATGAGTCTTAACTGATAGACTTTTGAGTTTTCTTATCGATTCGGCGTGATCGGGCCAGGGACATGATGATACCCAATCATTTCAAGCAGCAAGCCGCATGCATCGTTCATCAACAAAGATATCCATTTATGATTATCTGACTCGGCAAATGCAGCGCGTGTGCTTTGACGGCGAAGTCAGCTCGGATCACACATATGCAAGTGCAAAGAACTTCTATATTGGCAGCGCCAAATGCATATGGAATGTGGTGTCCGGACTATTGGCGGTCCTGTGCATGATTCTTACGGTCGGGACGGGCTCGGTGGAGTGGCTCCATGCTGCTGAAGAGCTCATGCATCGCCCGGGATTTGATCCCAAAGTGCACTTTACTGACACGTGGCCAGCAGATGAAAAAATATGGTCTAGCGTGTGGCCTCATGCCCGTGGTCGCTTGGGGATCTTTCACTGGTTGAAGCGTATTACGAAGACACTTAGGAAGAACCACAAGTTCTTTGGGCAAGCAGTGAAGGCTCTCAGTGATGTCATTTTTTGGATGGACCCTGGTGATTTCAAGGCTGTGTTGCTTGCTTTAGAAAACGGGTTTTTCAAGAAGAATCACAGCTTTTACAAATTTTCCAAAGCTGAAATAAAAGAAATGGAAGAACTTGGCCAGGTACGTAAAGTGCATCCATTTTCTGTGTTGTATAATATGATATGACACGTCACATGTTTAAGTTATGCTCTCACATGATCCATATTTGAAATATGCAGCCTCCTGCATCCATATTTAGCGATACTGATTAGGGGATGGGGTATTTTGCAGATATACGCACGGTACAGTGAATTTATTCGTCGATACACATATTCAGATCCAGATGTTATCCTCAACGCGCTTGCAACTTGGGAGGAAACGTACGTGCACCTCATCCATTTGGCCTGACCATGGCGTGTCGCATATATTGGTTGATGATCATCTTTTATGATGCCTTGTTTATAAGATAGCCTTCCAAATCGTCAACATTTACATTTGCCAAAGGTTGGTCCATATCATACTCTAGATACACAAGTTCATCATTAGCCTATGCATCGCTTGATGGCATGTCCATTTTCCTAATATAGTGACAAGTCATCACCCTCTATGTAAAACTTTTAGTTGCATAGTGGTAAATTGGTTGGCGGGCACAACATGTATCGTGCGATGGGATGCCTAAACGCAGATGGTCAAAGAGTTATGATGAGTCGATTGGTGAGTATTTGTTCACACACAATACAAAAAAATCTATCCTTGATCAAAGCAAGTTGATCCCATACTTGATCGACGTCGCACAACATTATACACCAGCTCGAAAGCCACCCGGAAGGTGAGGACTAGTGGACAACATCAATGAGCCCATTTGAGATTCTGAGCGTCTGAGACAGAATATTGAGTTAGTGACATTATGTAGATGGCGCCATTCACATCGGAGCATAAAGTGGGGTCGTAGCGGGAGGGATAACTCAATTATCTGCATGCAGGAAGCACAACTTGACAGCGTGGATTTGTAAGCGAGGTGAGAAGGTAGAAATTCTTCATGCTCAACAACAACATTTTGCCAATCCAGGGTCGTCTCCTGGTCTTGCGGCGGCGTTGACAATGAAAGGGGCAATCATGTTCACAATGGATCAAGAGTACAAGCGGTTGTTCAACATGGGTGTGTTGGACTCTTCTGTGGTGGACCACTATGAGCCATGGTTGAAGGTCGAGGCAAATGATCTAGCTCGGGAAGCTGGAATGCCTATGCCATATCCATTGGTGACCGAGCTTCCACCATCCACAGGTCTTACCTAGCTACCGTCTTATAGATATATTGGTCCATGTGAGGCATGTCACAACCATATGATTGCCTGATCTGTTTTTGGGAACATAATGCACATATGTCGTCTATAGAATATGTGTTTTGAGGGGCGAGGGCATGAGCTTCCATATTTTTGCACGATGCGTAGAATGATCGTACTCTTGTGATTTTGAGATCTATTCATCAATCCGTCCGGGTGTGCAGGTGAGGTGTACTTGAGTGAATACTACTTCGAGCAACGAGCCAGGGAGGAAAAGCACAAGGTGGAATATGCTGCCGAGCCGGTAGTGTGTCCTTGTGACAAGTGCACCACGCGCCGGCAAACGTGTGATTGCACTATGTGTGTGGCATGGCGCTCAAGGGCACTTACATATACGCGCGATGACTCTTTGTTGGCAGATTTCTGTGCAGATCCCATTAAAGCTCAGCAAATATTTGAGCGAGCCGCCGATGACCTTCCCTCTGGGTCCCCTCATGAGAAGCGTCGCCGAATATTTCGCCACTTTGCTACCTTGATACGTGAAGGGGAAGCAAAAAAGATATTCGACCGCATCGAGTCAATGCAAGACGCTAGTGAAAAAGCCGAACTCCGTGTCGCGGTGAGCAAATTGTTCATATCCTCAATTCCACACCAAAACACTACGAGAAGGCGTGCTCCCCTTACAAGCACCACACCATTCGATGAGGCAGATGATGCTATGGTGGTTGCATGGGAAGATATGGATTGGGAGGGCATGGTGGCTCAAGCGGCCGCCGAGATCCATGTCGCACAGCAATCTGTCTCCGAGGTAATGACCGGCCCAAAAAGGAGTGTGATGTATGAAGCTGGGTGTGTTGATTACATGAAGAGTTGATATCCAAATATGTTACAAACCCATGAGCCAGCCGCAACCCAAGCTGCTCCGGCAGGCATGTCATCGGCGCAGCAAGGCGCAAGACCCGAGGTGCACTGCATCCGCCACGTGTCACCGTTGCATACCCGTGAGCACCACTTCAGCTTGTGTGGCAAGGAAGAGGCGCTGAGTGATGAGCATGCCGTCATGAGGATGGATATGCATCGGGCGGGATGGCGCTCAGGCACAAGCGCCCCGCCCACAGGCAGCCCCTGCTGCACAGCAAGTTCAAGCCGCAACCAAAGCTGCTCCGGCAGGCGCGGCATCGGCGCAGCAAGGCGCGGCACCCGAGGTGCGCTGCACCCGCCACGTGTCACCGCTGAGCACCCGTGAGCGCCACTTCAGCTTGTGTGGCCAGGAAGAGGCGCTGAGTGATGAGCATGCCGTCATGAGGATGGATATGCATCGGGCGGGATGGCGCTCAGGTGCCCCTTGCTGCAACCCAGGCTGCTCCGGCAGGCGCGGCATCGGCGCAGCTAGGCGCGGCACCCGAGGTGCGCTACACACGCCACGTGTCACCGCTGAGCACCCGTGAGCGCCACTTCAGCTTGTGTGGCAAGGAAGAGGCGCTGAGTGATGAGCATGCCGTCATGAGGATGGATATGCATCGGGCGGGATGGCGCTCAGGCACAAGCGCCCCTCCCACAGGCAGCCCCTGCTGCACAGCAGGTTCCAGCCGCGACCCAGGCTGCTCCGGCAGGAATGTCATCGGCGCAGCAAGGCGCGGCACCCGAGGTGCGCTGCACCCGCCACGTGTCACCGCTGAGCACCCGTGAGCGCCACTTCAGCTTGTGTGGCAAGGAAGAGGCGCTGAGCGATGAGCATGCCGTCATGAGGATGGATATGCATCGGGCGGGATGGCGCTCAGGCACAAGCGCCCCGCCCACAGGCAGCCCCTGCTGCACAACAAGTTCCAGCTGCAACCCAGGCTGCTCCGGCAGGCGCGTCATCCGTGCAGCAAGGCGCGGCACCCGAGGTGCGCTGCACCCGCCACGTGTCACCGCTGAGGACCCGTGAGCGCCACTTCAGCTTGTGTGGCCGGGAAGAGGCGCTGAGTGATGAGCATGCCGTCATGAGGATGGATATGCATCGGGCGGGATGGCGCTCAGGTGCCCCTTACTGCAACCCAGGCTGCTCCGGCAGGCGCGGCATCGGCGCAGCTAGGCGCGGCACCCGAGGTGCGCTGCACCCGCCACGTGTCACCGCTGAGCACCCATGAGCACCACTTCAGCTTGTGTGGCAAGGAAGAGGCGCTGAGTGATGAGCATGCCGTCATGAGGATGGATATGCATCGGGCGGGATGGCGCTCAGGTGCCCCTTGCTGCAACCCAGGCTGCTCCAGCAGGCGCGGCATCGGCGCAGCTAGGCGCGGCACCCGAGGTGCGCTGCACCCGCCACGTGTCACCGCTGAGCACCCGTGAGCGCCACTTCAGCTTGTGTGGCCAGGAAGAGGCGCTGAGTGATGAGCATGCCGTCATGAGGATGGATATGCATCGGGCGGGATGGCGCTCAGGCACAAGCGCCCCGCCCACAGGCAGCCCCTGCTGCACAGCAAGTTCCAGTCGCGACCCAGGCTGCTCCGGCAGGCGCGTCATCCGTGCAGCAAGGCGCGGCACCCGAGGTGCGCTGCACCCGCCACGTGTCACCGCTGAGCACCCATGAGCGCCACTTCAGCTTGTGTGGCAAGGAAGAGGCGCTGAGTGATGAGCATGCCGTCATGCCGTCACGCTCAGGTGCCCCTTGCTGCAACCCAGGCTGCTCCGGCAGGCGCGGCATCGGTGCAGCAAGGCGCGGCACCCGAGGTGCGCTGCACACACCGCATTTTACCGCTGAGCACCCGTGAGCACCACTCGAACCTGTATCCAGCTATGTTTTGTGTTTGAAGCGGCTATGATTTATGAATGGTTTAACTCATTTAAAATTTCAACGAACCTGCACTACTTCGGCAATAGTAATCATTGTAAATGACTTTGGATTATTACAGACGCTTTCATCTCGCAAGAGGAAGAACTTTCCAGAACCGAGACCGGCGTGTGATGAATTACGTTGTGGCGCGGATAAGCATTTCAAAGAGCGACAAAGGGTGAACCTACGAGCTCGTGGTCCGAATCGTAGTGGAAGGCCCCCTGCTCACAAGGAAGATTGTCCTGTCCATGGATGGACCAAACGACGAAAATGTTTCGAAAAATCATGATGGTCCTTGTCACTCGTACCTTTTTAGCATGCATTGGCAGAGCTTATTGAATATATTTCATATATGAGTAATTATTCTAAAGCATATTTGTGAAGTTACAAATGGTTATATATTCACATATGTGTGTGTGCATGAGAAAGAAAGGAACATTCACTTTCGAGATGTGGTTGCTTGGGCCCCCGTGCGTTGTGGGCATGTGTGGGTTTGTGATTAGCAACCGCGGCATTACAATTGATCGAGTTCAAACTTAATTGATACAGTAAATTTCACCTATAGCCTCGGGTCTTTTTTATTATCGTATCGTCTCGATAAGAGTTTGTCATACCCTATCGTATATATAGCTTTTTGGTATATGTACGTCTCGATCGGTCGATAATACCGACACAACCGCGTGAAGCAAAACCAAATATGACGATATTCCCACGCGGCGCCGATATACTCTTGAGAAACCAAGTTGTGGACAAGATTTTGTCTCGTTTTGGTCAAGCTCTCACACATTTTGGCCAATATAAAATGTCCGTTATTTTCGATCCGTATTTCGATTGTATGTCGCAAATGACTGGCTACTAATTTGGATAGTCCTATACTCGCAGGGCACAATTGCGATTAAGGGCGAATTCGTTTGAGCTGTAGTATGGGATCAGTATGAGCGCGGAAACTACAACCATCACTACCGCGTTAGTCAACTACGGGACCATTATGAAGTATTAGTGTCAATATTGGGGACTTGGGCGAGGTCCCCCAACTCAATCCTTCAATGACCACCAAAATATATCGGGAAGGCGTTGCTGGAAAGTGCAAGGGTGCTCGTGCTCTGCTAACCAAGGCAAAGTATGCTATACGGGTCTATTGCGGAATCAACTCATCAACTAGTCAGGGCTGGATATTTGGCCAACTAGCCATAGCGGTTTGAAAAAATCGCTCATCGACGATCGTATCGAGCACATTGCATCCAACGTCGCCAGCTCTCCACTGTATCACACGACAATGACACGCCATCACGATGACATGGCATGGCATCTGCAGGTTGTCCTTATGACACTTTCGACTTTGGCCCTGTTTAGATTGAGTGCCCGTTATTTTTATCCCATTCAGATTTGAATTTTGCGAGGGTGCTCTAAAGGCTTCAACTTACGGACGTGCTAACAAGTTTTCGTCATGATATACGTCATGATATGTCATTACCCACTCATAACATGAGGCCGATAAGCCGGCCATGCTATTGGCGCATGCCCGCAAATGCCCCATGCCGACCGCTCAACCGAATTTTCTTAAGTTTGGACGGAGGTGGTGGGTCACAAATATCGAGGTGCGCGCCTGCGGAACGAGTGATAAGGAGGTACTATGCCATCCGCCCAATTCCATATTATGAGTTAAGCAAAGAATCGTTGCAAAAGGGTGTCTAGAACTCGAGCTCTCGCTGAAAACGTGAAGACAAGTTACGGGAAACAGGAATCACTATGAGCGGTATGGCAATTCACCCTTAAGGTGTTTAGTCGAGACTACAGTGATCCCTCACCCGTTGAGAAAACTCGACGTTAAGGAATCAACCAACGTTTTCCAAAAATCCCATCACATTTAATACAACCCCCGCATATGTAACAACTCTACGTACATTGAAAGACGCTGGCCTGAATTTTCTGTTTTCTTAAAGGCAAGTGATTTACCGTACTCTCTCACTTGGAAATTTTACTATCATGGGGGATATATGGCGGAGCCCCCCCCACCTCCCCCTAGAACTTTCCGGCCCTTACGGCGCCAAATAATTCACAAGACGCCTACCCCCTCCGCCTCGCTCAAAACGTGTTGGCCCATGCTGGCCAAAATCACAAGGCGTTCCGCGCCTCCCAACCTCCTCACCCCCTCTGATTTTTTTGGCCCCTGCGGGCGAGCGGGGCCAACACTACGAGGCGCTTCGCCCCCCCCCTCTCCTTCCCCTCGATTTGTTCGGCCCCTGCGGAGCCAAGTCAATTGCGAGACGCTTCGCGCCCCCCTCATCCCCCCGAACCTGCGACGCTTCGCGCCCCGAGTTAGCCCCCGAACCGGTGGGGCGCTTCGCGCCCCTGACGCGCGCTCGAAACAGCGCGCTTCGCGCCCCAACCTCGGGGGCGCTTCGCGCCCCCGTAACAATGGCGCTTCGCGCCCCCAACCTCGGGGGCGCTTCGCGCCCCCGTAACAGCGGCGCTTCGCGCCCCCAACCTCGGGGGCGCTTCGCGCCCCCGTAACAGCGGCGCTTCGCGCCCCCAACCTCGGGGGCGCTTCGCGCCCCCGAAACAGCGGCGCTTCGCGCCCCAAACCTCGGGGGCGCTTCGCGCCCCCGTAACAATGGCGCTTCGCGCCCCCAACCTCGGGGGCGCTTCGCGCCCCCGTAACAGCGGCGCTTCGCGCCCCCAACCTCGGGGGCGCTTCGCGCCCCCGTAACAGCGGCGCTTCGCGCCCCCAACCTCGGGGGCGCTTCGCGCCCCCGAAACAGCGGCGCTTCGCGCCCCAAACCTCGGGGGCGCTTCGCGCCCCCGTAACAGCGGCGCTTCGCGCCCCCGTAACAGCGGCGCTTCGCGCCCCCAACCTCCGGGGCGCTTCGCGCCCCCGAAACAAAGGCGCTTCGCGCCCCCAACCTCAGGGGCGCTTCGCACCCCCGAAACAGCGGCGCTTCGCGCCCCCAACCTCGGGGGCGCTTCGCGCCCCCTATTTCCCCCCTGGGAGTGACAAAATATCTTACCCTCCCCCCCCCTGGGAATTCTGATGCGACAGGACAGTACAGCGGAGGTTTCCTCGGTGCAACCCGGGGTAAGAGTTAAGAAGTATGAACGAGTTATGACGCATGACCATCGCGTTCGACGGAATCTATGACACGATATGCCCTTAACTCTCCGCGCTTAACTCTCTGTCCACTTTGCGGAACCTCTCTATTATTATGGAGGACCAAGGCATGGTATCGATATTCAATATTTTCGATACTATCGATATTTCGATTAATTTTTATTTATTGATATGAATTTGGTACATATCGAAATATTGAATATTGATTGATACCCTTGGACTACTTATTCATATTGATCGAATACCCCTTGGGGACTGATTCATATCGATTGATACCTCCAGGTCACTTATTCATATCGATCGATCATACAAAACTAAAGTACCGCGATTGGCCATATCGATTAATCGATATGAGTATCGATTAATCGATCTTAGATTACCCAAATATTGGATCTATGTTGGTCGAACACCCATATTCAGATCCTGGTATACGTACCTCCTAGCGTCATAGGGGGGCCATAATATATGAGCCGCAACCGCACCGTCACATCAAGTTCCATCCAGCAGGCAGGTGTGGAGCGCGCCTTCTCTAAGGTGGGGGCCATGCATTCTGACTTAAGGAAAGGCCTTACATAAGGCACAATTGAGCATTCCATGATGGCATGCCTTAACACACTGTAGAGTTCTAGATAGCATTGTATGGTCTAATTCATTGTTATTTTTTCACTGCCTTGTGTATTTGCTTGCAATGATGTGTGCACTCAGGTCATATTGATATATCAATATATCGATACGTGGAAAAAATGTGCACTTATTCATATTGATTGATATCAACATTGAACTTATTCATATCGATTGATATTGGCATCGCGCTTATTCATATCGATTGATATGCACACAGTACTTATTCATATCGATTGATATTCACACAGTAGTTATTCATATCGATCGATACTCATTCGAAACTTATCGAAAACTATCGATACGGTCGAAAAGTTTCGATACCATGCCTTGTGGAGGACGCACTCGGACAGTCGATCGGTTTGGCACTGTGAAGGCGTGCATTCGAATTATGCTGCGTTTTTCTCATGAAAAACAAATTTAAAATAAAAAGCAAATTTGCAAGTCTCTATCAATCGAGTGCGAATCTCTCCAGCGCGGGGCTGAAGTTGCAGCAGCCGAATAAAAAGTTTCGGCGGCTGGAAGCGAAAGGAGTTGCAGCAATAGCCGCAATAGTAATCTATTGATAGCACAACCTCTTACGAGCGAGCGACACATTTTACGCGCAAAAAGTCATGAGAAACCCGAAATATACTAGCTATATGAAGGTGGGAAAGAAGGCGGTACGACAGCTGAAGGACAAGGCGTGCGGATAATATTACCAAGTGAGGGCGGGCGGCTTGCGCCGCCGCCAAGTTATTACGAAGGGAAGATTGTCTGAGAGTCAGGCGCAGGTCGCAGTGTCATCGTCATAACGCGTGACACCGCGACCGCGACACTGCGATGCTAAAGGTGAGTGCTACGAGGAGTCACTAATACTAGATACTACTATAGGGTACCTAATATTGTACTCTCCATGACACTACCTGACTACGAAGTGGTCACTCGCCTAGGCACTACCAATGTAATGCGGCACGAGGGCATACACGACGGTTTGCATGCTAGATATATATTTCTAGGGCACTACCGATTTATGTGCTAATTACATGCCTCTTAAGGCACTACCCTTTAACGTGCTTCTAAGCACTACCTACAAACGAGATCACAACGAGTCATCGAAGAGCAGATTTTGAAGATGTTGATGAAGTTACAATTTCAGGTCCCTCGAAGATCATCACACGCCATGGGGACGTGGAGAAGGGTCAAAACTGAAAATAGGCCTTGGCAGATCGCGTCAAGTAAGATGGCTGTAAAATGTCGACGATGCCGATACAAAACGCGTCGAATTTTCTGAAAATTGAAGCCGTTGATGAACAGCGTTTGAGGGGGCTGTTGTTTAGGTTGATGTCGAGGAATTCCAACTTCCAGAGGGGTAGGGAGGAGAGAAGGGTCGACGAACGCGATCCGGCTGTAAAATCTGGCCAGAAAATCTGCCAAATGGCTGATTAGTAAAGATTGACGTAAAGGTCAAAGTTCTTGAAGTAAAGATGCCCGGTCGACGGGTTGCTACTTCCCAGAAGTCCATTGTCCAACATAAAAATACGGCTGCCTCTAAAAACCTCGAAGGTGGCAAAATCGACAGTCGATGGCGAATAGGGTTGGCACTACCAATTTTCAGGATCTGAAGTAGGAGGGCGATCAAAAAAACAGGCAGAGAGCGGACAGCGCGGCTGGATTCAGCGAACTCGGAGTTGATGCTGCGTGATAAGCCAGGGATGCGGCTGAAATTTGAGTGCCAAAAGTGGGGTCACAACTCCCACTTAAGGCTAAGAAATTCCGGGGAGACCAAATCCCGAAATAACTGTGACTACTGGGGTCACCACTCCCCAGAAGTCGTTGTAAGAGGTCGCAGCGGCCGAAATGGGCAAGAGAACGCGAGGAGCCATGCCGGCTGTAAAATTAAGCTAGGGAAAAGCGGGAATCCCAAGATCTGTTGATCAGAAATCTGAAACAAACAGAGGAAGCGTAAGCGAGGCCCATAACCTCATGAGAAACCCGAAATATACTAGCTATATGAAGGTGGGAAAGAAGGCGGTACGACAGCTGCCACAGAGTGGCAGGCAGCTGAAGGACATTTGCGTACACTATACGTCTCCCAAAGCTAGGCTATAAACTACTACACTATACGTCACCCAAAAAGCGTCACGCAAAGCTAGGCTGTAAACTACTACACTATACGTCACGCAAAAAACGTCACGCAAAAAACGTCACGCAAAAGAGCGTGACGCAAAGCAATGTTCGTTCTGTAATAGCTGGTTTCTGCGAAATCAAAACTCTAAAAATTCATAGGGGGTACGTGAACGTACAGGTGGGGAAAAATCAATATGCAATTCATTAAAATTAAATTAGATATTGACCAATTAAATAGAAAGAGGCTTTATATTGAATATTCTAAATATCACTAGATATTACTGCCGTGCGTAACAGGGGTTATATTGCGTGGTTGTAACGCGCACATCGAAAAGCGTGGCATTCGAAAAGCGTGACGCAAAGCGGTGTTCGTTTTGCAATAGCTGGTTTTCGGCGAAATGAACTCTCTAAAATTTTATACACAAAAGCGTGACATAAAAAACCGGATTTTTCAAAGAGGGGGACAATCTAAAGATTTTTCCCCAGTACACAAATTTGTGACGTCATAAAACGGACTTTTTCAAAGAGGGGGACAATCTAAATATTTTTCCCCAATACACAAATTTGTGACGTCATAAAACAGACTTTTGCAAAGAGGGGGACAATCTAAAGATTTTTCCCCAATACACAACTACTCTACACTATCGTCACCCAAAATAAGTCACGCAAGAGTGTCACGCAAAGCTAGGCTATAACTACTACACGATAGGTCACCCAAAAAGCGTGACGCAAAAAGCGTCACGCAAAAGAGCGTGACGCAAAGCAATGTTCGTTCTCTAATAGCTGGTTTCTACGAAATCAGACCTCTAAAAATTTATACACAACTACACTACACTATAGTCACCCAAAATAAGTCACGCAAGAGCGTCACGCAAAGCTAGGCTATAACTACTACACGATAGGTCACCCAAAAAGCGTGACGCAAAAAGCGTCACGCAAAAGAGCGTGACGCAAAGCAATGTTCGTTCTGTAATAGCTGGTTTCTGCGAAATCAAACCTCTAAATGTTTATACACAAATTTGTGACGTCATAAAACGGAATTTTTCAAAGAGGGGGACAATCTAAAGATTTTTCCCCGATATACAAAAATGTCATACATAATTCAGAATACCCAGCGCATTACGCGTTACAGCAGTGTGAATTTTGTGAACCACTTTGGTGAGCCACTTTCGTTTGGTGAGCCACTTAGACTTTGGTGAGGCCACCTCACCAAAGTGGTTCACAAGTCCCGAGTGGGGGAAATTTTGGAAAATATCATTCTTGAAAGGCGGAAGAATTCTTTAGGCAGATCTGTAAATTAAAATTCAGAATTCAAATTTGTATTCCAGGATTGTCACTTTTCTATTCCAACCAAATTGCACACCCGCTCCGTAGCGATATCCGTAATCGGTGAGGTCAGCGAGTCACCGGTCACCTTCTGCGTAAGCGTTGAGGTCAGCGAGTCACCGATCACCTTCTCCGTAAGCGGTGATGTCAGCGAGTCACCGGTCACCTTATTCTCCGCAGCGATATCCGTAATCGGCGAGGTCAGCGGCTGCCCAGAATATGCTATGCTTATGTGGCGTGGGCCACCTGTCAAGCCGGAGCCACCTGTCCTCCCCGCTGCCCCCACCTCCCCGTTGCTCGTTGAGGAGGGAGTTGGATGCATTGAGTGTGCAGTGGGTTCGCCAGCAATGCTTTGGTTCATGCCCTCTTGTCTCACCCTGTTAAAATACTGGTCAATCTTTCCTGGCATAAAGATATTGCAATTGTTCGATTGTAGCCTTGTTCAACTGTTTATCTAGAACATAGCAAATTTTGTACACTGCAAAATTGCCGAAAAACGGACCTGTGCCCCAAGATTGGAAGCAGATTTACCTCTGACCGACCCTTGAGCTTCCTCGGAAACGGTCAAGTGCACACAGCGGCTTCACTTGGAAGTGGTATTGCTCTACAACATTCGTTGTTGCGCCTTTTGCGCTCTCCCTTTCTCCCTGCATGGCCACTGGTACTTTATCAACATACCAGTATAGTAAAGTTGTCAGAAAGTTGGAGCTGAAGCCGCCACAAAAACAGATTTTGCCGGGATGGACAGACAGGGTCCACGACCCGTGAGTGAAAAGTGGTCAATTAGCCAGATTGGAAAAAGAGGACCTCGGAGGCCGTTTTACCGGTTATCAAAAAAAAATCAGCCGTTGCTTTATGATTTTTTGACGTTTGGAAACTGGCCCCGGCACCTGGGTCCTCACAGATCTCCACATTTTAAATTAGGATGGCCGACAGGTACGAGAGACTCAGAATTGGACAAATTTGAGCTCATCAGGCCTCCTGGGAGGAGACAGACGTCAGGAGAGATAGTTTTACAATTGTTTTTGTATCTTTTAATGGTTGAAACTGGTCTTCACCCTTGAGGACTGACAGATCTGCAAGGATTGCTTCCGGATGGCCGCCGAAATTTGCGCATTTGTCCAGATTTTCACTCCATGACAGGAAATTTACCCATCAGAAACAGCATATCACTATGAAAAGCATTTTTATTGTTTCGCAATAGGACCCAAATGTCATAACATGCACGACGAGGGTAACGTCGAGCAATCGACCACCACACCGGCAGCCGTTGCGAAAGCGAGGCCACGCAGCGCCCCCACCAGGTCTGAAAAGGGCACCGTGACAGGTACCACGCCATCGCCTCCCACATCGCCCAAATGGCGACCATGGGCACGGGACCTCGACCCAGCCACCACCAAACCACTGCACTGCCTGCAAGCGAGATACACGCTCGCAGGACACCCGGCCTTAAGCGGACTGCCTGTGCCGGCAGCCCACGGCCACAGCGTTGGTTACGCATCAGGGCCGCCCGCCCGCTGTGTCCGGGGAGCCCTGATAAAAACGCGCTTGTTGTCGTTGCGTTTCACGTCGCTGTTCTGTGTGGCGCTCAAACGCCATCGTCTCATCGGTGCACACCGAATGCGCCGGAGAAGGAGGGCACTGCGAGGTGAGGTTGGCCGGTATCCTGGATGTCCTCGGCGCGGGGACGACATGGGTGGAAGTCCCGTGGCGGCCAGCGGAAGGAGCAGGCGAGCGTGCAGCACTGCTCGGACGCGCCCTGTCGACGTCCAGCCGCACTGCCAGAAGGCTGGCGCTGCTGACGTGCAGGGGGGTCGCGGACACATTCCTTGTCCACCTCTCGTCCACGTGCTCAGGCCGCTCGGCCACTCGAGCCTGAAGGGCGGGCGGCGCAGCTGTTGGGAGACGACGTGCCTCAAGGGATTCCAGCGCCGGCAGCACCCACGGCGCGGCCGCTTCCTTGGCCCCCCACTGCAACTGCGTGAACTTCCGGTCGTCTCGCATGAGGTAATCGTTCGTGAACTGAGCGCGCCAAAACAAACACCGCTCCTGCTCCATGAAGATGTAATGCACCGGCTTGGCATTCGGGTGCTCCATGCAGCGCAGCACGTGTGCTGATTCTAGCCCCACGTAGGAGCATAGTGACCCCTCGATGTTCCTCGCATGGCCTCCCTCGCGCCTCTGCCCCGAATCAAAGTTCGACAGATCGGCATAGGCCGACGTGATCGCCTCCAGCAGGTTGGAAGACGTCGTCTGTCCCCCAAGAGGGAGGCGCCAGCCCTGGTGTCCGCAATGGATAGTCTTGTCGTGCTTCCTGGCGACCTTGCTGGAGATACCCGGATGCTTCCGAAGCCGGAGACCTCGTTCACTGTTGCACACGCCAAGCTCATACACGATTTGGCGGTCTCGACAGCGATCTGTGAACGTCACGCCAAACTTCACCATGAAGACGGTGAGGCTGCGGAGATTCTTCAAGGCCCTCACCTCCTCCACGGACAGAAACTTGTGCACTGAGCTGTCGGATACGCGCGTGGCTCTCCGCACGGCATCCCAATCTGACCCCGATGGAGATGGAGGTGCCCTCGCCAGGGAAGATATCTTATTTTGAGTTGGTACGGCCCCAAATCAAAATTTCCTTCGGCCCGCCTTCGGCCCGCCCGGTCCGGGCTAGATATCGGTTCGGCCCGCCTTCGGCCCTTCAGGTCACGATATTGAGATGGCTTCGCATGATTTTAAGGTTCGGCCCGATTTCGGCCCGGTCCATATTTCCCTCAAAATGTGTTTTATCATATTCCCTTGTTTGCAGACATGCCCCCACATATGTTCCTTATGAGAAATACTAATCGTCTCCCTCGCGGGGGACAGATGCTGCGCCCGTGGTGGACTCGGAGGCGCAGAAGGCGCGCCTCGCGGGGAACGTGATCGGGCACCACGTGGGACATAGACTGAGTTCGCCCATGAGCCAACGTTGGTCAGAGTAGGCGATGCAGGCGGCGACCTTCCACGAGAAGAGCCAGCAGGACTCGAGGGTCCAGCAGCTGCGGCGCAAACGAGTGGAGGTGACAACTCACGAGAATTGCCCGCTGGCCCACTGTCGCGGGATGGTGGCGATGGCGTCGGTGAGTGGCATCTGCGCGGCGGTGACCTCGTTCGTGCCAGCACGGACCTGCTGACGGACCTGGCACGAGACGGCCCAGCGGCGGCACGAGATGGCCCAGCGGCGGCCTGAGACGGTCCAGCGGCGGCACGAGACGGCCCAGCGGCGGCCTGAGACGGTCCTGCCCCTGCGGTAGGCGCAGGTGGCTGCGTCGGGGCTCGCTTTGTGAGCCTGGTGTTAACCATATTGTTGGGTGGCGGTGGCCTGCGTTCTGCACCTGCTTCAATCGCATCGTATCCCTGCTGCTCGGTGTTGACCGACTTGAGCATCCTTCTCATCTCCCCCAAGCGTATGTACTCCTGGGCGGCTGCATTCTCGGAGAACACTCTGTCGGGCCCACCAAGACCATCTTCCACTGGGTAGTATCTGTCGTTGGAATCCAGAGAGACGAGCTCCAGGGGTGGTCCATCTTGGCCGTGTCGAACATACTGCTGGAATATGCCATTCGAGAGGGACTCCACGTCCACTGGGCAGAGATACCTGAGCAACTGGTATGCCCAGACACCAGCGCTCTCGTACCAGTGAGAAAGCTGGAGCTCTTGCAGCAACTCCTCGCCATTGCACACGAACGCGTGTTCCAACGTGCAGCCCATCAAGTCGAGGTACTGCGTGGCTGTGCTCGGTTGGACACAGAAGGCGTGCTCCTTCAGATCCCACATGAGGGTCCCAGTGACCTCACCACTGGGGTACTTGAGCAACGCCTGGACCTTGTCCTGCAGTTTCTGGATCAGGGTGAAGTCGAGCCTCGAAATGCCTCTCTCTCTAGGCATGACGACGTTGTGTTTGCTGGCAGAGGACGGTATGTGCGTCATGTAGTTGCCGTCGAGTATCCAGCGGTCCTTCTCCTCGTCGTGCTGCAGCTTCTGATCCAAGTACAGCCAGTTAGGGAACATCAGCTGGTCTATTGTCACCCACTTCTGCTCGCGACACCGGGTGAACTCCACGCAGACATGATCTCGGGAAGGTTGAGTCGGCATGTCCCGGGCTGGGCGCTGGAGGATGCGGCAGAGACGCGCGATGTGGTTCCGGTCCCGATACAGTCTCTGATCCGCCCAGTTGTAGTCGAGAGGGGCGCCGAGAGACGGACGAATCTCGGTGACCTGGTCCTCAGCGAACCATCTTGCGCGTCCACCCTTCCAAGGGCTCGGCTCACCATAAAACTGTGCGAGCACGCGCTCCGATGCTGCCTGCACGGCAGGCGCCAGTGGCGCCAGGGCACTCCTCCGGCGGTCGTCGAGGGGACGCGTCCAATGGCGATTCCGTGCCAGAATCTCCGCTTGCGTGCTGACTCGAGGTCGTGGGCGTTCAGCAAGATCTCTTGGCGAAGGCACCGGTGACGCCACTGGTGACACCTCCCCGTGGTCGATGTGCTCAGGGTGCTCACCAGAAGCAGCGAACCTCTCCCCCCTCACGCTCGGAGGTGGGTGCTTTAGCCATTCGCACTCCACTCCTTGTCCAAAGATCTCCGACGTCAAACACACCGTCGGGTCCACCCGCCTGGGCAGGTCGGGACGCCTGGGTGGTGTCATGTCTACCAACGGAAGCACCACCTGAGCATCCATGCCCAGAATCGTCGGCGCATGTGACACGGCAACGCCACTCCCAAGCTTGATGTCAATCATCAAGGAGTTCTTCAGCGGCCCAGTGCCTATCAGCAGGTCCCAAGAGTTCTCGGGCTCGAAGGTCACGAAGGCGTACAGCCGGTGAAGCGTCATGTGCGGTGTGCCTGCAGCCAGTATGACGTCCACGTGGCAGTAATGCGTGAACCTTGTGGGGCTGTTGTCACACCTGGTGCAGGGCTCGTCATGAATACACTCGTAATCATGATTACTTTCATGATTAGACGTTTTTTGGTACTAATCAAGTCTTGATTAGACCCGGCAGGGTACTAATCAAGTCTTGATTAGCCACGGCAGGGTACTAATCAAGTCGTGATTTTTTAATCATGACAAAAGTGGGGATAAGGCGACTGAGGTAGAATGATCGTGCCATCGAAATCTATATTAGAGCTAAAGCTGCATATCCGTATACAGGTCCGTCCTGTCAACATCAAGCAACTTTTGGTAAGGTTACTATTGGCTATTTGACCCCACCTTGTTTTCCGCAGCTTCTCTGAACACCGTGGCAATGTGAACTGCGACACTGCTATCAATGTTACGAAGTTAGTCGCCCAAGAAACGCACGTCAGTGAACCCTAACTGACTACTTCCTAACCCGCGACTTTGGGGCTAGCGACAAGCCCCACGGGCCCCGCGCCAAGCCCCAAGGGCCCCGCGCCAAACCCCAGCAAGGACACGCCCCAAGTGCCCCACGCGAAAGGCCCCAACGGTGGTCGAAAGTCGCATTTGAAGGTGGTACCTTAGCATGCCACTTTACCAAGAATCTTGGCTGGGCATGCGTGCGCTTCCGAGGATTGATAGCGGAGGACGGGGGGGAGCGATGGTTAAGAAATACCCCTACCCCTCCCTCCTCCCAGGACTTGATTTTTAACCCTAGGGGTAAGCACACCCCCCCTCGGACTCGCCTTTTGCCTCTCGAAGAATACCGAGCCCGCCGCGATCGCAAGCCCAATCGTCGCGACCGCGCTACCGTACCGCGCCAGCGTATCACGTACCAGCGTACCGCGTACCGCCGCGCACCGCCAGCGTACCGCGAACATACAGCGTACCGCGCCCTCGTCGTATCGCGCCGCCCGCGTACCGCGCCCGCGTACCAGCGTACCAGCGTACCAGCGTACCAGCGTACCAGCGTACCGAATTTTTCAATATTACCATTCTTTTCGTTGAACTGTGGGGGTCATTCGGTGAATTCCGGGTAAAGGGCATGTGTTCTCCCTCCCCCTAGGACTTGCATTCTACCTCTAGAGCGGGGTACGGACCCCTCCCCCCTTATAAAGTAAACAAACCGCCGCTACCCCGCCCCCCACTGCGGCTACCAATCCTCGGAATCGTCTACCTCTAGGTTTGGTGGAGGGTTCATGCCCTCAACACATCTCAGAATCACTATGCAAACTTTCGCGCGATGTGTTTGGCATCTATAATATATATTTCTGTTGGGTTCCCAGCGGCGTATATCCCCATTCGATGCAGAACGACGATAATGTACTGCCACTCCCCATCGTGCCGAACTTCAATCTCCCAACATGCCATTTTATGGCTCTCGTGTGCCCGTGGCCTCCATTCTCCACTCAGCTGCGCCATTGCTGGTAAGCACCACTTGCCGGCGATGAGCCGCAGTGGACGCTGCGTCTTCTGTTATAGGCAGGTCCGTCAATTACGAACACAATGCAGTGGCCTTTGCGGCTGAACATGAAAACGTGAAGTTTGCTTTCCTTGAGCTCACGTGCGTGGCGAATGGTTGGAGCTTTTGTACTGGGTAAAATTTGAGGGCTGCACTCCATCAAGAAACAAGTTGCAATTTAGACATTATAGTCTCCAAAAGTACACCGATTCAAATTTTAAAAAAGGACCTATGCAACCAACTTACAAGACACGGAAGAAAAATTATGACAGCGCCAAGGGGCAAACCTTTCACGAAAAAAAAACTGAAAACCGAAATTGTGTAGTTGTCATGTAGCGGAAACGCGAAAGGTGTACAAAATAGCGCACCCATTGAACAATAATCACGGATTGCCGTCGCTATGCTCGCACAACAAGTCAAACGACCGCGCTGAAACTGGGGTGCTGCAATGGACCCGGACATTAGAGAGTTTCCTGCAGAATTCGGCAGCCAATTCTTTCGCTGGTCCGACGTGGCCCACACGGACCATAAATCCGTGTGTGCCGCGATAGTCCGATTTCACGGGTTCGGTTCGTAAACACTTACACTAATGCAATTTTGGTTGGGCGTAAACGGAATATTCAACAGGTACAGTCAGCCGAGCGATTTGCGTCGCTGCCGAATTGAGTTTTCATTTCGTTCGAATTTGGCCCCGCGCGAGCGAATTGAAGGCAATTCTCATGAGCGAATTGAGCAAATCGGCAGCCGATCCGACGTGGACCGACGTGTCCCCGGAAAATGCGGCATCTTCTGACGTCGGACTAGCGAAAGAATTGGGCTGCCGAATTTGCGGGAAACTCACTATTGACAATGACAACGATGCGCTGTTTGCAAATGTCGGGCTATAGTCGTTGTGCAAGATACGGATGAGGAACATGAACACAAATGCAAGTAAACCGCTAATGAAATCGATTGCATGTAGGTAGGACTTAGCCCCAAAAATGCGTTTACCACTACCTTTGGATTTCTTAAAAAAAAAATACAAACCCGAAATCTATGATTAAAGACCGGCTTTTACAACCTTGAAAAAGTAGCCGCTTACCATCGAAATCTATATTAGAGCTAAAGCTGCATATCCGTATACAGGTCCGTCCTGTCAACATCAAGCAACTTTTGGTAAGGTTACTATTGGCTATTTGACCCCACCTTGTTTTCCGCAGCTTCTCTGAACACCGTGGCAATGTGAACTGCGACACTGCTATCAATGTTACGAAGTTAGTCGCCCAAGAAACGCACGTCAGTGAACCCTAACTGACTACTTCCTAACGGCGCCTTCTGGAGAGGAAGCCACCAACGCAGGGGTTGACGACGCTCTATCGTCACCGATGTTGAAGAGATCCTGTCACCTCAAAGTCGGACTGTCCAAGACGAGAAGATATCTATCTCCTCGAAAGTCAGTCCATCATTACATGCGTCAGTGACACTTGTTACGCTTGTTCTACTGCTTTCGGGAAGCGTAAGCTGGTTTTCACTGACTGCCAAAGCGCCAACGACGACGCACGCGGACTCAAGCTCGGTGTTGCCCCAAAAGGGACGTGTGCCCTGAGTCCGAAACGGTCTGGAAGACACCTGGTTCGACTCTTAGCTCCAGCAGTCTTGTGCGGGCTGCACACTAACCACCTCGTATACCGCTTGGCCTTGCCTTATTGACTCGTACTTCAGTTCCTTCCATTCCACACTATGCCGCTCCGTGTATTGCTTATGCGCCAAGCTCTGTCCCCCTTCCCAAAGGGGTGCAGCACCCCAGTCATCGTATCTCACGATGGTGCCCTCGATTATGAGGCCGCTGCACAGCATCCACTCCATGGCTTGATACGTGCTAATGTAGAGGTCCACGTCCACGTCCACGAAGAGGGCGGGCTGCAGACAAAGCATTGAAGGATCTCAGATCAAGATCTGCGTTCCGACTTGTTGGAGGATCGTTGGTGAAATATCCGTGCAAGAAAAAAGGGAGCAGATTTGAGCTTTACTTTTCGGAAGAGCTGGAAGGGAAGAATCCATTCAGACGGGCTACATGCCCAGTTGAGAGGGGCGCGCGTTTTCTCGGCATCTCATAGCGCTATTGCAACTTTAGGACTTCATATTTAGCAGCTCACATATGGACTACAAAGTAAAGTGCGCCGAATACCACCTGCTCAACGATTTCAACGACCGCAAGCGCCGACCGCGAAGTGGCAAGTATAAGCAAGTTTGATGCATTGCGAGAGCGCGCTTGATTCCAGAGCGGGCGCACCTGAAGAGGCAGTTCGGAGAGAATAGTTTTAGTGAGACTATCGTTAAAGAATCCTCGAACGAATCCGGTACGTTCTCGACTCACAACGTTTTTTATGCTTTGTATCAGAGTAGGGTAGTCGTAAACTTTCATGGCGTCCGCAGAGCTGAAAGCCCCTTTGTTACAGATCTTCTCCCCGAATACGGAGCAGCCGCCACCAATCTTAGCAGATACTTCAGGATCTTCCTCAGGTAGGCCTTGAAAGCTATCAAATCCCCAGAAATTTCCGAATTGAATATCAGCCTCCTTGAACGATCTGTTGATCTCCCGCATGCTGCCACCGAGATACACACCGAATTGGTACACGTCGCGTTCCGGATATCGAGCCCCGTCGGGATATCTCTCCTTGAGACGTGGCATCACCGAGTCCGATGGCCAACCGAAGTCTTTAACTTCCTGGAAGACGTCGCCAAAGTGTTCTGCATGGTTCTTATGATCGCTCTGCCAGTGACCTTTCTGGAGTTCGTAGGAAGAGCCGCCGGCAGCAAGCGATACTGGCTTAGATTCCGAACCGTTTTTAACTTTGGAGCGAGAATCGGCGATGGATACTCCCACGACGATACCAATCGCTGCTGCGCAAAAGATAGAGGCAACAAGAAACATGATCACCTTGCCCGGTGACGGGTGCCAGGTGATATTCGCTACAGTGCTCTTCATATCGGCGTCACAAGAAGCCAAACAACTTTACGATGTGTCGATAAAGAATTCCTGTACACTTTACTAGCGAACCTCACGTCAGGTACACCAGATTATAACCTTAGATGCCAATATTCGGTGCCATACGAGGTCGTGTCACGGTAGGTGGGTATCCGATGGACCTCTCGTCTGCTCCTTATGATTTGGAACCTGGCCAAATTACCTTACTACCTCTCGTCTGACCTTTATAATCTTCACCCAAACCAAATTACCTACCTCTGACCTTTATAATCTTCACCCAAACCAAATTACCTTACTTACCTTACCTTACCTTTATCAGCAGCAGCAAAACTCGAATCCCAACGAGCGACGCAGTCGAATTATCGATCTGACGATCGACAGACGCTAGCGATGACACTGCCACTGCATTCGCGTGCATTTACCGCGACGCCACCCACGTGTTTTTGCATCGCATTGCATGTTTGAGAGGTTACAGTACCGTATAATTGATTGAACGTATGCTTCGATCTGAATTTTGTACCTACGGTATGTTGTTTGTGTAAAAACTCGTCATATCGGATTAATTAATGTCTATTCCACCTGTGGACTCGGAGCATGTGGAAGTGCGAGCACCACCTGGTCGATGGTGGTACTTTAGTTTTTTACAAGTCACTGAGGATCTGCTACCAAACTTAGCTCTGTTTCTCGCACCCCATAGTCTTGCTGTTGGGCACACTATCATCATCTACCGGTTTTTCGAAGACGGAATACTTACAGGCTGGGGTCCATATATTTATTGAGGTTCGTTTCTATATATGTGTGCGAATGGCAGGATGGTTTGCCAGATGTTTGCTTTCTGAAAGTGAGTATTTTGGGATGCCTCGCATCGCGTGTTGAAGCATGTTAGCTGTTAGCGCATGTACGTTTGAGAAAGTACTTTAAACGTGACCACTTCCGCGACTCGGATGGGATGGATGTTGTACTGGTCCCCACACGCCGAATTGGGACGATGGTCGGGTGCGAAGGGGGGGGGTTCGTTCGAAACAATAATTACACGGTGCCTGAAACGCCGAATTGGCGCGAATTTATAAATTCCTGAGTGCTTGGCTTACAGAAGCTTACATTGAAGCCGATAGCCACTGTGAAGCCACTGTTAAGCCGGTTGGTTGAATTCGCGAGCGCCATGCACGGCATTACTTCGTAAGCTTCTGCAATGTTTTTAGACACAGTGTCTCGAAAATTTTCGCGCATGAGCGTCTCAAAGCCGAGCGTCAATGGCGCATACGCAAATGGCGGTATGTGCGATTATGCCGCATAGTTGCTGTCGTGTAGCCGAACCTATTCGCAACTGATATGGCGAGCAATAGAAAGGCGTGTTCTATCCTAAACTTTGCGGCCAACGATAAGTGTTCGCGCGGTGTCTCTAAGCAGGCAGGTTGCAGCAACGCGCTCTTGTTGCCCCAGCAACCACCTTTTGATAACGACTGGCGACATCCACGCGGAGCTCCGACTTCAATAATACAAACTGATGCGCCGACGTTGCGGGATCAGAGAAAGAATAATGGCGTATCTGCTTTCTCGGCTTCGGACAGTCATTCTATCATCAATGTAGAGCGACAATTGATAGTTGAGACAGACGGCGATGACGCTGCAACTAATCAACTCCCCGCGAAGTGGTTAACAAGGAGAGGCCGTTCAAGATCGGAAAGTTGCACAGCCGATGATGGTACGCATGCACACGCTTATTGTGAATTATCATATTAGTACGGCAGATGTTAATTGTGGACATAATGGCAACGTATGCGCTCTATAATAATGGTAATAATACGCGCGTCGTCCGTGTAGCTATGCACAAACATATGCGCACCATGGAGAGAGTGCGCATTGTGTCGGTTGTGTGCGGCGACATGACGCGGTGTTGGTGATCGGATATGCTGCAGCCCAAGCGCATACCGCCAACAACATCGCCACGACTGCCATCGACACAGCTGCAGAGGTGTTGCATGAAAGGGAGCTTTGAAGTTCAGATCGTGCTACTTTCGAAGTGACGACTACCACACCGCGCAAACGACCACTGCTGATGGCAGTTGCATCAAATGTAAATGTGGAGGTGACATCTCCACATGGCACTTCGACAACACTATCTAGTTACAAAGAAGTTGGGGAGTGTATATCTCATAAACAATGCGAGGCGATCAACGAAATGCACTCCGTGTCGCACGCCGACAAACATCGTATCCGAGGTAGGTCCACGCTCATTACATGCACGCACACATATGTGTTATTAACTTTGATGCTGACTTACCACAGAGGTGACACAGGCGGAGGGCTATGGGGATGCGGCCAGAATTTCACATCATATAGCATGCGTATATCAGAAAGTCCGGGAGGCCGATGCCCCTGATTTATCTCCAGAGCAACGAAGGCATATGCTTGACATCTCCACGTACAATGTGCTGAGCGATCAAAGCAATCAGAGTGCTGTCACGGCATTAGGAGTAGTGAAATTCTCGGCAGCAACGCATCATCAGATGCATCCCGAGAGAGTTAAAAAAGCTAGTATAGCTAGTGACAAAGCAGGGGATTATGTCGGTGCCGCATTATTGTTTGGTACATTGGTCGAGGATACAATGGACAGCACCGGCATGTCATTCTGGAGGCACACTCACAGCATTCCAGGAGAGGGGAAGAGTAGAAACGACATGAAAGGTGGTCAGTTCAGCCAACACTTGAAGCGCATGCGTCGACGCGGGGGCGAAGGCTCCAATCAGCAAACCGCAAAGGAGGTCACGGACTCTTTGGACCTCCTACCCATGAAAGGCCTTGATAATAAGGCTGTCTATGTTCCCATACACAAATTGCCCGAAAATACACAGCTTGATAGCATTCATCATCTTCAATCGAAATACAATGTCAAGGAGCGAGAGGGTGGGCCAGAATCAAATATGCTCCGATGTTGGATTTTTGGGGGCATCGGACTTGGTACTGTCGTCAAGGTGGAGATTCCAGCGGAAGCAAACCTCAAGGTAAGCTCGTGATCATGTGTGTGCTCATGTGTGCTCATGTGTGCTCCAAGGCATGGAATCGATTGTTTGATATTCTGATACCATCGATATATCAGAATATCAGAATCAATTGATGCCTATTTGATACACAATCAAAATATTACAATCAATTGATACCCACCTCCGAGAATTACAATCGATTGATGCCTAATCCGAATTATCACCATCGATCGATTCTCGATTTGCATTATCACAATCAATTGATCGTGACCGTGGGACATATCAGAATCGATTGATATTTGCACGTGACACGCAATCACACATCGATATGCAATATATAACTCCCTAACCGATCCTTCATTCTTGAGTTCTAGGCTTTTCATTCGTCTCTAATTTGGGTTCGCTGAAGTGTGTTTGAGATGAACCAATAAACATGCAAATGACACCCATCCTCAGATTGGAGGCGGGGGTGTGTTGGAGGCTCTCGACTCGATTTGGTAGCATTGAGGACCTCAATTTACAGTGTGACGGAGTGTCAGGACTATTGACGAACTATCGACTGCCTGTGTGAATCAAGATGGGTAAACGTGGATACAGCTCATTCATAGACGAACACAATGATATATTGTTTGTTGTGATAGGATTGGTAAAACCCAAAATCTGATACCCATTAGGGCGCAATTGGTAATCATGAATGTTATCGATAGGTATCGTTATCGTTCTCAGTCGATAGGTTCGAAAAATTATCGTTATCGTTCGATTATAAAATTTGACTTATTCATCGTTATTTGACAAGTTCAAAAAATCACGATACCGAGCCTTGGTTGATATAGCCTCGAAATTTTGGGGTATCATATCAATTGATATTGCCTCGGTAGGAATCACTATCAATTGATGTGCATTTGCTAGAATTGCAATCAATTGATAATATAATGTAAAAATCACAATCAATCGATAGCTGACTTCTTTTATCACAATTTATTGATAGGACAATTTAGGATATTACTATTAATCAATTGAAAATTTGGAATAATAAAAAACTATCGATACTGCTTGTTCCAACCGATTCCATGCCTTGGTGTGCTCATGTGTGTAAGTGTACACATTAGTATTCACTCTGGCTTACCACCACGCATTGTGTGTAAGTGTATGCGTGTAGTTGAAGATTGCAAAATACTTAAACATGTGTGTGTGTGCGTGTGTGTGCGCGCGTGTGTGTGTGTGTGTATGGATGAATGAATATTGTTATGTGTTGCGGGCTGTGTGGCTTTAGCATAATTTCTAAATTAAGTATGCGTGTACTTGCTATGTTGTATACTTGTGTAGACTGTGATGTAGCAACTTTTCTAAATTATGTATGCTTGGATTGAGTATGTATACTTGTATAGGCTGTGATATATCACAATGTGTATACTTATACTTGGATTTACTAGGTATACTATCTTGCATATGCTGTAATATGTTGTGTCTTTGATAGCAAATTTCCTAAATTGTGTAGGCCTGGATTTACTATGTATACTTGTATAGGCTGCATGGGTGATATAGCATTTTTTTCTAAATTAAGCATGCTTGGATTTTCTCTGTATACTATCTTGTATAGGCTGTATTATGTTGTGTGGCTTTAGCAACTTTTCTACAATAGAAGTGTGATTGGATTTGCTATGTATACTACTTGTATATACAGCTTATATACAAGATAGTATACATAGCAAATCCAAGCATACACAATTTAGTTTATGCAACCTACTACTATACAAATGTACATAGCAAATCCGAGCATGCCTAATTTAGACAAGTTGCTAAAGCCACACAGCCTGCACACAAAGCCTGCACACACACACACCCCCACACCCACACACAGCAATATGCATCCATTCATACACATGCCGCACAAGCATGTTCACACGCGCGTGCGCACGCGCGCACACACACACACAACACTGCACAAAAACAAAACAAGGTTGATTAATTAATTATTTTGCTGGGTTTTGATGAAGTCTAGTATCACATTGCCAACAAATATGGATAGAAAATTCTCCGGGGGCAAGTTGCCTAATAATGATGCAGTGATGTTCACAATGACAATTATGCCACAGCCTATACATGCATGCATAGCAAATCCGAGCATGCGTAATATATGAAACATGCTAAAACCACACAGGCCGCACCACACATACACACATAACAATATTTATCCATCCACGATACAAATGCATGAGCGTGGTCACACGCACACACACGCACACGGCGCACTTTTGGAAAAAAACAATTTTCATTATGGAGTTTCATTAGTCTTCAAGGGCCTGCTGTTTTAGCGGGTGCCTCTGTGTTACACATTGTGATCTCTTACACGCGGTGTGGCAGAGAGTATATAAATATATATATGTATACCCTACAAAATAGGGATTATTCCAAAGGCTTGGACGGTACCATTCCGGGCGCCCGGAACCGTCCTGAAAATATTTGGTAAAATTCCAAGCCTTTGGAAACCGCCGGGAATTACAAGGTGAAGCTTTGGGTTTTCCCCTAGGAGTCCTATGGGGTTCCAAGCCGACGGTCCTACGGGGCTCCAAGGGGCTGGACCAAAATTTGTTAGTCCAATGGGTCCTGGTCGATTCCAAGCCGTTGGACCTATGTCCTCGGATTACGTATGACCGAAGTCGTCGGTCCAAGGCGGTTCCAACGGTTTGAATTCATTTTAGACAATTCCAAGCCTTTGGAACTTTCCAGTTTGAGGTCGGCAGTCTGAAATCGGAGGTTCAACGGCTTGGAACCCCATTGGACCGGTCTCCGCGCAGCACGGGCGTGGTTTCAAAAGATTCCAAGCCTTTGGAACTTGCTAGTACGAGTAATGAAGCTCGAACCCGGAGGCTCAACGGCTTGGAACCCCATTGGACCGGTCTCAGCGCAGCACGTGCGAGGGTTTCAAAAGATTCCAAGCCCTTGGACCTTGTTAGTACGAGGAATGAAGCTCAAACCCGGAGGCTCAACGGCTTGGAACCCCATAGGATCGGTCTCTGCGCAGCACGGGCGTGGGTTTCAAAAGATTCCAAGCCCTTGGACCTTGTTAGTACGAGGAATGAAGCTCGAGCCCGGAGGCTCCACGGCTTGGAACCCCATAGGACCGGTCTCTGCGCAGCACGAGCGTGGGTTTCAAAAGATTCCAAGCCCTTGGAACCCCATAGGCCCAGTCTCTGGGCAACACGGGAGCGTGTTCCGAAATTCCAAGCCCTTGGAACTTCCCGATCTGAGAGCGGAACGCTATGAGCAAGTGCTTGACATATAGACTGATAATTCTCTGGACCGATCATTCTTGCTACGTGCAGTTCAAGACCGTCCAAGCCTTTGGAACGATTATGGAAGTGATATCTTATGGGGTCCAGGCTTAGTCCAATGGTTTGGAACCGCTTCGGAACTTGCGTTTGATGGATTCCAAGGCGCATCCAAGCCTTCGGAACCCCTTTGGAACTCCAGGTAAGTTAGTATTATCTGTACAATGCATGTTATATATTACAGTATTACAACTGGTAGGTTCTGACTTGGCAGCACGTGGAGCTCAACGAGACCGATACACTACCGCCTCGAGCGAGGCAATAAGTTAACTAATCTTCGTCATCAGAACTACTATCGCCGATGTCGCCGACAAAATCGACGTGGCGGTCAAGCACGACGGCAAGCACGTCTGTCCGATGTCGAATATTTAATGGAACCTTGTTACCGGTATACCGTGCAAGCCGCAAAGGCTTCCATGGAATGGGCGCCACGACCACTTGATTGTTGATGTCCTTCGCTTCGATGAATGCATCTTTGGTTTCCCATGGCATATCGGTGCGCAGGTAGATGTTTTGCGTGACCGCATCGGAAAGAGCAGCTTCGAGGGGAAACCGTCTACACTTCACAAGAATATATGTGTCAGTGTGCACGACAAGCTTGACGACCTTCAGAATTTCGCCATACCTGCCATCAGAAGTGAAAGAATCATGAACACCTGCTAATCGAGATCTACAAGGACGCTTTGGTCCGGGCGTCCGGAACCGTGTGGCAGCATGGTTCCGGACGCCCGGAACGTCTCGAACTTTTGAATATTTAAACAGATTTAATGAAACGTAGCTTGACCATGGTCCAAACGGCCGGAACCTACACTCCACTCTTATACAGACGTCTGGAACATGTATAGTTGGCATGTCTCACCTGTCCTGGTCGTCTTCTTGCTGCTTCTGTACATTCCAGACTTTAAAGACAGACTTGAAATATCGATGACAAGTAGCCTTGTTCATGTCCCTTTCCAGCGATCTGTAATTAAAATTGCGAACTTTGACGTAAGCATACTCTGTCCACATTCTCGGTGGTGCCAAGGCGTAACTCATTTCCATCTCCGTAAACGGAATGACTTCCCCTGTGACGGGGCTCTTGCGCCAGGTTTCAGGTTGATGAAGTATCGGCCTCGTCAAGTTTTGACCTGGGCCACTGCCCCTGCCGCGACGAGCCGCCAAGCGACGTCGGTTTTGTCTAATGTTCCTGCATGGTCCAAATGCGCGGAAGCAATGTTCCGGGCGCTTGGACGTTAGTTCCGGGCGAGGGGAACACCACTAAACTGCGTACGTGAATGATTAGTCAAAAAAGCTTCGGTCAAGCAAACATGCATACCTCGTGTAATGGTCTTCAGCACGATTAAATTCTCTGACAATGTTCCCGTACCACTCCACGTTTGTAGCCAGCCAAGCTTGTATCTCCTTCTTATCATCTACGCACCGCAAAACGGAAATTTGTTAAACAATGCGTGCTTTTGACGATCTAATTCCAAACGCCCGGAACCAATCCGGAACCTGGGTTCCGGGCGCCCGGAAGGGTGTGGATGGAACGAGCCCTATTGGCTTGGGCTTTGTCTAATGAAAGGTCCAAGCAAGTTCCAACCGGTTGGACCCTACTCAATGATACGTTTCCAAACCCTTGGACCGAAATTGGACGATATGCACTTAAGTCTGGACAGTACCTGGTGTCGAGTAGACAAGTTTGCCCTTCCTCTCGTTGCCGATCGCCAACATCAGGGACACGGTGTTCTCGCTACGTGGTTGGCTAATGGTTGGTGGCGAACCATTCGCCTGTAGCAACTGGTATAAGCCGCGTACCAGACTTACCATGCGTTTCAACTCCACCCCTTTCATCATGCTGGCGACAGGGTGCGAGCGAGTCCTGATGATCCGTCTCAGCTCGCCGAAGAAGCTCTCTGGAGCGAACATCCAAAGATCGGGAACTGGTCCTTCGTCACGCATCTGATCCGGAATATGAACGAGCTGGTGCGTTGCAATGACGAAAAGCTCAGGCGAGAGCTCAGCTTCCATGATGTCACGGACTTCCAATACCCTTGTCTTCAAGGCGTCCATGCCAGTTTTATGATGCTGAACCGCACGCCCAAAACGGAATAAATCAGTATAGCCTGAATGGATAGGTTCCGTGCTACCGGAACATTGATCCAATGTTGGTCCGGCCGCCCGGAATCGTGATTCCAATCCGAAGCATATGAACATGAGCAACAAACATGAAGCAGGTCCGAACGTCCGGACTATGGCCTCCAAACGGTTCCAAGCGCCCGGAACGTGGGGTAAGCAGTGTTTATACTCACATCGATATCAATGGTTCTGCTCACAATCTCGCGGACCACCGTCGTATATTTCCCAACGTAGGAAGCGAATTCCGGTTGTAGCACATGGCCATCACTGTTCATCCACGCGCTGACAATCGACATGAGTCCACTTGTGATAGCAACTACGCCATGATGTGCTTTCAACTTGCGTGGCGTAGTTTGCGTTCCCGCCTTGATTTGCAGAAACTTCCTCCCAATCGGCCCCGAATCTCGGGTAAACTTGAGCCCTCTTACCCATGGGATAATCTCCTTCAAGGCCTCCTTAGAAGGGGACCACGGAGAGGGTTTCACTACAAGAGATCGATCCCACACACACGCACACAACCTATCCTGGTTCAATACGAAACCTATACAATCTTAATTCATTCATGAAGAAACGTTCCGGGCGTTCGGAACCCACCCTCCAACGTGTGACAGGGGTGTGGATTATCTACATTCGTTCAGAAAATAGCATTCCGGGCGTTTGGAACCCGTTATCCAACGTGTGACAGGGGTGTGGACCATCTACATTCATTCAGGAAATAGCATTCCGGGCGTTTGGAACCCTTACACCACCGTCTATCAGGGGTTTGGACCATCATTATATTGGACAGGTGGTGTACTCACATCTCAGCCGTTCTGCTGGGCTCCGGTTGTCATTTTCATTCCTCCTTGGTATAGGAATAAGCCACGGCCTGTGCATCTGATAGGCCCTCGCAAAGTTTCGGCACTTTGAATTCCAGTCATCACCGAGAATCGCTGACATAATCCGGCAGGAGTTGTTGGACAAGATGTGCATGACGTCGAAGAGCAAGTCGCGTGGCAAATTAAACTTCACAATCTTGGTAAAAGCACTCGATCCTTTGATCCCACTCCTTGCCATTTTGTCCTTAATGACTTCCGGATGCATACCCGCTTCGATCATCCCGTCGTGCAGGTGCTGCAACTCCCTCACTTCTTTGTCCGTTCTCATCGCTGGCTCTTCACCTGCAAACATCATAAAAAACACGATACAGTTGAAAGAATATTGTGTAAAACCACGAGTACACAGGTCCGGCCGTGGGGTGCATGGGTTCCGGGCGTGTGGAATTACTAGCTTTGATCTCTCCATATTTTCCCTATAATGGTCCAACCGGCCGGAACCGGGGCTCCCGACGCCTGGAAGTACAGTCAGAAATATTTTGAAATCTGTCCAACCGTCCGAATACATACTAGGAAGAATGCAGCAGGGATCAGACTTACTTGGATTTTGTTGTAGCATCTGCGCGTAAATCGTCTTCTGCATGCAAGACTCTGCCTTTGTTGTCCCGACAATCCAACATTTGGAACATCCCATCCTCGCGTTTGTTCCATACACGTTCCCCGCTTCGGTCAATCCGACATAATCCTCGAGCACCTTGTACAACTTGACTCGAACGGTGAAAGGCTTGTTTTCGATAACGTCCCACACCCGGCAACCGTTCTTTTCGATGTCAATAATCTCGTCCACGAACTTGTGGTAGAAGAGTTGGGCATCTTTGGGTTTGCCATCAATAATGCCCCAAAGCACAATGAACTCGCTTTTGCCTCGAAGATGTGCAGGGTAATTCACCACTTGGCAGGTTATAGGTGTCACAGATCCCAGTTTATCTTTGAATTTCTCGATGCCGTCCGCGCATAACACCACAGAGAGGTTGCGCTTGTCCTTGAAGAACTCCGGGTCCTCGAGCATGGTCCTCTGCCAGCTTCGTGAATCTACACCCGCACTAACATGTCTTAGTCCAACCGGTCGGATTAGGTATTCCACACGCTCGGACTATGCTAAGACAACAAAACAGGTTGTTGTAACATATCCATTACGACCAGACTCGTATTCCACACGGATGGAACGCCATTCCGGGCGCCCGGAACGTGCCATCCATGCAGATTTACTCGCAATTATCTTTGTTAATCTACATCCGCAAAATTCCAAACGGCCGGAACGTCCGGTCCACACGTTTGGACTATACCAAGACAACCAAAATGGGTGTTGTGACATATCCAAACGGCCGGACGCATGTTCCATCCGGGTGGAGGCATGGATCCGGGCGCCCGGAATAGGCAATCCATGCAGTCTAATTGACAGTGTTTACTCACCTAATATTCCAGTGCTTCTGACGATCGGCTCATCCAAGTCAACTTTCTCCCATGAACGTGCCATCTGTGCCTGCACCGGATCCATGAAAAGGGCCTCCAGTATCCTTGTCCACGGCCACCAGCGGAAAACGCACTTGGCCCTTCCGGGTTCCCACTTGCCATCGACCATTGATGGCTCCTTGAACCGGCCGTGGTTGCATTTCGGACACGTCGGTGCCTCTTCGGGAAGCAGATCTTTGAAAAGAAAATTGCAGTTCTGGCACACATCCATCTCGTTGTACTTCTATCATGAGGAAATCCTTGAAAAACCGCAGGCACGCTTGGTAGGTATGAGGTAGTGCTACCTCGTCATCGGTCGAGATTGATTCATCGTCGACCTCCAAGCCGCATACTCGACGTCGCAGAATTTCCAGGATTGTGTCAAAGTACGCCTGGGTCGAGTTATGGTTGGAGTGGGCCTCAAGTAGATCCAGTATGAAGCGGTTTGCAAGGGTAGTCGATTTGTCATGCACATTTTCTCCCTCCTGCAATTTAGTCACACAGCATCTGATTGATTTTGGTCCAGAGGGGTTCCACACGTAAGGACGCACCGTTCCAATGACTTGGAATAGTGATATAGTGCAGTTTTCGGAAGGCATTCAATCTGTGCGTATTGAACTTACCATGATGAATTCCGGGTCCCTTGTTCGGTCGTTTTCACGTTGCTCGCGCGCATCACTTTCCTCCTCCTAGAATACGGCGGGCATCCACTCCCATCAACCCAGTAATCCTGAACTAATAAGATGCGATGTAAGAATCTGGCTTACAGTGATGGCTCTAAAGGTGTTCCAAAGGCTTGGACGATGCTTGGACTCTTCTTCGTGGGGGAATCCAAGGTTGTTCCAAAGGCTTGGACGGGGCTTGGATATTGTTAAACAATGGTTCCAACGGCTTGGACGGGATTTAGAACTCACCGAGTCGGACGATGCATACTCAATCGGGCTGAAGAAGTTTTCACGGATCTTCCGGAGCATCCGTTCGGCATGGTCATGAAGATATGTGTCATCCTCGCGTTCTTCCTCTTCGTCCGTCTCTGATGGTGGATCCGTCTCACCGTCATCATTCACACTTTCGGCACCGTCAAGAGAGTCGTTTTCTTCATGATCTCGGTCATTGGAGAGGCGTGCGACGGGCGGATGTAGGATCAAATGCCGCCTAATCTGTTTTTTGGAGTAGCAAAATCGGAGTCTGCATTGATCGCATGGGCATGGAGTGCCTTCCGCGTTCTCGTTTCGAGCTAGTCCACGCCTTTGCCTAGCCATTATTCCTGCGAATCCATGTAAGAAGTGTGAGTTGTCTGACCGGACTTGTAAGGTTTTCAGATGCATTCCGGGCGCCCGGACCCATGGTCCGGCGCGTGGGAACGTAGTTCCGGGCGGTCGGAATTAAATACCTTCAACATTCGGCAAAAGTCCGGTTTGTCACCTTTACATCGGGGTTTCTACGTTTTTAGGCACAATCCGGGCGCCCGGACAGGCCAGGGATTACGGTGTCCATCGGTTTGGAAAAGCCATCTTAAAAATCGACTAGGTCCACTTCTGGGGATTAATCCAGAGGCTTGGAAGTCCATTGGAATGGGACATTTGCTCCCACTTGAAAAATTCCATGCCTCTGGAATTCCAAAGTGAAGCATTGGAATCGCACAAAGTTATTTAGAACGTTTTGAGGATTGCAAAAATCACCTAAGGACCAATATTCCAACGGGTTGGCCCACTCAAACCAATGGCATGGAACTTTTTTGGTAAAAATCGACTAGGTCCACTTCTGGGGGTTTATCCAAGCCCTTGGAAGTCCATTGGAATGGAACATTTGCTCCCACTTGAGAAATTCCATGCCCCTGGAATTCCAAAGTGAAGCCTCTTATTTCAAAGCTTAACACTTGGCTGTTTTTGTGTAAAAAGCGCAAAAAACAAAATTTCGGAAAATTTTCTGTTTTTTTGAAAAGTGGACATATGTTTGGCCCCGATGTTTTTGATATGCAGCGACGTGAAAAATGCAGAAAAATTGTTTTCTACCGTCAATTATGCACATCTTACGGGAAATTTCTAAAAATAGAGCTGCGACGAATTCTGTAGAAGGATTTGCTCCAAAAAAGGAACAGTCCCGTGAACGTCAGCGTTTTTTGCTATCGACCCGATCCCAGGGTGTGGAATTAACGAAGACCGTCAGATTTTTCTGGTAGTCAAAATGAAACATCCAAGGGTTCCTATAGTGCACATGCACAAGCTGGTAAATTAACGAAGACCGTTCGATTTTTCCAGAAATCGAAACTCAAATGGCTAAAGGTGATACAGTGAACAGGAGGGATGTGCGCACATCCCAGCTGTTTACCGTAAACCTTTAATGGGATTCGAACCCATGACCGCGAGCTCTGAAGAGCGACGGCTTACCATCTGGACTATCGATAAGTCAAGATGGAATACACGGCAGCGATTGCAATGTCATACCCGTCGACGGAGGACAGAGGTGACAGCAGTCGCAGGTCCGCTCGAAATTCAAAATTTCGAAAAAGATCGCGATAACGCGATCCAGTCGCTCGGACCAATGCACCAAGCCGCCGGACCTGCCTTGGAACAGATTTGCGGCCGTTGCGGCCGTTGTGCGTTAAAAGAGAGTCAAACTCTTTGCAGCACACCACCGTATTCAAGCCGTACCGCAGAAAACCCACACCGTAGAAAAATGACACGACTACTAAGGAGAAGCGATGGGAAGACCCCACCGCCAAAACAAACTGTAAAGAAAAAGCTGCTGGACAGGTCGCCGCGGCAATCTGCTTTGACCGATACGAAAGACTCCACCACCCGCGCTCTAATGGCAAGAATCGCGGAGATGGAGCAACGTCTCTCCTCTCATCCGCAGTCTTCAAATCCCCCCGCCGCAGTAGTAATCGGAGGTCCTGAATTGTATTCGGAGGTCCTGAAT
>LGRX02025716.1:0-25662 GCA_001247695.2 Cymbomonas tetramitiformis | reverse complement strand
GGCGTTTGGAACCCGTTATCCAACGTGTGACAGGGGTGTGGACCATCTACATTCATTCAGGAAATAGCATTCCGGGCGTTTGGAACCCTTACACCACCGTCTATCAGGGGTTTGGACCATCATTATATTGGACAGGTGGTGTACTCACATCTCAGCCGTTCTGCTGGGCTCCGGTTGTCATTTTCATTCCTCCTTGGTATAGGAATAAGCCACGGCATGTGCATCTGATAGGCCCTCGCAAAGTTTCGGCACTTTGAATTCCAGTCATCACCGAGAATCGCTGACATAATCCGGCAGGAGTTGTTGGACAAGATGTGCATGACGTCGAAGAGCAAGTCGCGTGGCAAATTAAACTTCACAATCTTGGTAAAAGCACTCGATCCTTTGATCCCACTCCGTGCCATTTTGTCCTTAATGACTTCCGGATGCATACCCGCTTCGATCATCCCGTCGTGCAGGTGCTGCAACTCCCTCACTTCTTTGTCCGTTCTCATCGCTGGCTCTTCACCTGCAAACATCATAAAAAACACGATATAGTTGAAAGAATATTGTGTAAAACCACGAGTACACAGGTCCGGCCGTGGGGTGCATGGGTTCCGGGCGTGTGGAATTACTAGCTTTGATCTCTCCATATTTTCCCTATAATGGTCCAACCGGCCGGAACCCGGGCTCCCGACGCCTGGAAGTACAGTCAGAAATATTTTGAAATCTGTCCAACCGTCCGAATACATACTAGGAAGAATGCAGCAGGGATCAGACTTACTCGGATTTTGTTGTAGCATCTGCGCGTAAATCGTCTTCTGCATGCAAGACTCTGCCTTTGTTGTCCCGACAATCCAACATTTGGAACATCCCATCCTCGCGTTTGTTCCATACACGTTCCCCGCTTCGGTCAATCCGACATAATCCTCGAGCACCTTGTACAACTTGACTCGAACGGTGAAAGGCTTGTTTTCGATAACGTCCCACACCCGGCAACCGTTCTTTTCGATGTCAATAATCTCGTCCACGAACTTGTGGTAGAAGAGTTGGGCATCTTTGGGTTTGCCATCAATAATGCCCCAAAGCACAATGAACTCGCTTTTGCCTCAAAGATGTGCAGGGTAATTCACCACTTGGCAGGTTATAGGTGTCACAGATCCCAGTTTATCTTTGAATTTCTCGATGCCGTCCGCGCATAACACCACAGAGAGGTTGCGCTTGTCCTTGAAGAACTCCGGGTCCTCGAGCATGGTCCTCTGCCAGCTTCGTGAATCTACACCCGCACTAACATGTCTTAGTCCAACCGGTCGGATTAGGTATTCCACACGCTCGGACTATGCTAAGACAACAAAACAGGTTGTTGTAACATATCCATTACGACCAGACTCGTATTCCACACGGATGGAACGCCATTCCGGGCGCCCGGAACATGCCATCCATGCAGATTTACTCGCAATTATCTTTGTTAATCTACATCCGCAAAATTCCAAACGGCCGGAACGACTAATCCACACGTTTGGACTATACCAAGACAACCAAAATGGGTGTAGTGACATATCCAAACGGCCGGACGCATGTTCCATCCGGGTGGAGGCATGGATCCGGGCGCCCGGAATAAGCAATCCATGCAGTCTAATTGACAGTGTTTACTCACCTAATATTCCAGTGCTTCTGACGATCGGCTCATCCAAGTCAACTTTCTCCCATGAACGTGCCATCTGTGCCTGCACCGGATCCATGAAAAGGGCCTCCAGTATCCTTGTCCACGGCCACCAGCGGAAAACGCACTTGGCCCTTCCGGGTTCCCACTTGCCATCGACCATTGATGGCTCCTTGAACCGGCCGTGGTTGCATTTCGGACACGTCGGTGCCTCTTCGGGAAGCAGATCTTTGAAAGAAAATTGCACTTCTGGCACACATCCATCTCGTTGTACTTCATGAGGAAATCCTTGAAAAACCGCAGGCACGCTTGGTAGGTATGAGGTAGTGCTACCTCGTCATCGGTCGAGATTGATTCATCGTCGACCTCCAAGCCGCATACTCGACGTCGCAGAATTTCCAGGATTGTGTCAAAGTACGCCTGGGTCGAGTTATGGTTGGAGTGGGCCTCAAGTAGATCCAGTATGAAGCGGTTTGCAAGGGTAGTCGATTTGTCATGCACATTTTCTCCCTCCTGCAATTTAGTCACACAGCATCTGATTGATTTTGGTCCAGAGGGGTTCCACACGTAAGGACGCACCGTTCCAATGACTTGGAATAGTGATATAGTGCAGTTTTCGGAAGGCATTCAATCTGTGCGTATTGAACTTACCATGATGAATTCCGGGTCCCTTGTTCGGTCGTTTTCACGTTGCTCGCGCGCATCCCTTTCCTCCTCCTAGAATACGGCGGGCATCCACTCCCATCAACCCAGCAATCCTGAACTAATAAGATGCGATGTAAGAATCTGGCTTACAGTGATGGCTCTAAAGGTGTTCCAAAGGCTTGGACGATGCTTGGACTCTTCTTCGTGGGGGAATCCAAGGGTGTTCCAAAGGCTTGGACGGGGCTTGGATATTGTTAAACAATGGTTCCAACGGCTTGGACGGGATTTAGAACTCACCGAGTCGGACGATGCATACTCAATCGGGCCGAAGAAGTTTTCACGGATCTTCCGGAGCATCCGTTCGGCATGGTCATGAAGATATGTGTCATCCTCGTGTTCTTCCTCTTCGTCCGTCTCTGATGGTGGATCCGTCTCACCGTCATCATTCACACTTTCGGCACCGTCAAGAGGAGTCGTTTTCTTCATGATCTCGGTCATTGGAGAGGCGTGCGACGGGCGGATGTAGGATCAAATGCCGCTTAATCTGTTTTTTGGAGTAGCAAAATCGGAGTCTGCATTGATCGCATGGGCATGGAGTGCCTTCCGCGTTCTCGTTTCGAGCTAGTCCACGCCTTTGCCTAGCCATTATTCCTGCGAATCCATGTAAGAAGTGTGAGTTGTCTGACCGGACTTGTAAGGTATTCAGATGCATTCCGGGCGCCCGGACCAATAGTCCGGCGCGTGGGAACGTGGTTCCGGGCGGTCGGAATTAAATACCTTCAACATTCGGCAAAAGTCCGGTTTGTCACCTTTATATCAGGGTTTCTACGTTTTTAGGCACAATCCGGGCGCCCGGACAGGCCAGGGATTACGGTGTCCATCGGTTTGGAAAAGCCATCTTAAAAATCGACTAGGTCCACTTCTGGGGATTAATCCAGAGGCTTGGAAGTCCATTGGAACTGGACATTTGCTCCCACTTGAAAAATTCCATGCCTCTGGAATTCCAAAGTGAAGCATTGGAACCTCACAAAGTTTTTTAGAACGTTTTGAGGATTGCAAAAATCACCTAAGGACCAATATTCCAACGGGTTGGCTCACCCAAACCAATGGCATGGAATTTTTTTGGTAAAAATCGACTAGGTCCACTTCTGGGGGTTTATCCAAGCCCTTGGAAGTCCATTGGAACTGGACATTTGCTCCCACTTGAGAAATTCCATGCCCCTGGAATTCCAAAGTGAAGCCTCTTATTTCAAAGCTTAACACTTGGCTGTTTTTTGTGTAAAAAGCCCAAAAAACAAAATTTCGGAAAATTTTCTGTTTTTTTGAAAAGTGGACATATGTTTGGCCCCGATGTTTTTGATATGCAGCGACGTGAAAAATGCAGAAAATTTGTTTTCTACCGTCAATTATGCACATCTTACGGGAAATTTCTAAAAATAGAGCTGCGACGAATTCTGTAGAAGGATTTGCTCCAAAAAAGGAACAGTCCCGTGAACGTCGGCGTTTTTTTGCTATCGACCCGATCCGAGGGTGTGGAATTAACGAAGACCGTCAGATTTTTCTGGTAGTCAAAATGAAACATCTAAGGGTTCCTATAGTGCACATGCACAAGTAATCGGCTGGTAAATTAACGAAGACCGTTCGATTTTTCCAGAAATCGAAACTCAAAATGGCTAAAGGTGATACAGTGAACAGGAGGGATGTGCGCACATCCCAGCTGTCCACCGTAAACCTTTAATGGGATTCGAACCCATGACCGCGAGCTATGAAGAGCGACGGCTTACCATCTGGACTATCGATAAGTCAAGATGGAAAACACGGCAGCGATTGCAATGTCATACCCGTCGACGGAGGACAGAGGTGACAGCAGTCGCAGGTCCGCTCGAAATTCAAAATTTCGTAAAAGAGCGCGATAACGCGATCCAGTCGCTCGGACCAATGCACCAAGCCGCCGGACCTGCCTTGGAACAGATTTGCGGCCGTTGTGCGTTAAAAGAGAGTCAAACTATTTGCAGCACACCACCGTATTCAAGCCGTACCGCAGAAAACCCACACCGTAGAAAAATGACACGACTACTAAGGAGAAGCGATAGGAAGACCCCACCGCCAAAACAAACTGTAAAGAAAAAGCTGCTGGACAGGTCGCCGCGGCAATCTGCTTTGACCGATACGAAAGACTCCACCACCCGCGCTCTAATGGCAAGAATCGCGGAGATGGAGCAACGTCTCTCCTGTCATCCGCAGTCTTCAAATCCCCCCGCCGCAGTAGTAATGCAGACAGCTGGCGGGGTTGCTGGCCCCACGCAAGACGACATCAACGACATGCGTTCGCATGGCCGGGACATTATCGAGAAGAGAATGGAGAAAGGCGACATACCGGTGGGAGCCACCTCCTCGCGATTAAAAAGCTCCTTAGTCCGCGATGTTATCGAGGAGATTCACGCGGTCACGCCGTCTGTCCCGAAACGCCAAGTGAGCATGTACCTGACCAACCGCTTAGCGTATTTGAAAAATACCAAGGCCACAGAAGGACGCTGGAAACAGAAGTTCACCAAACAATTTCCGGACGGGTACTTCGCGCGCTACGAAGGCCCCGCAAGGGGCTTCCGATTATTTGGAAGAGCCGAGTCCTTGATCACCGCTGCTGAGACCGAGGCGATCCTCAACTTCCAGGAGGCTGGGCGTCCGAAGTCGGGGCCGCTCTATGATGCCGTAAAATCTATCAATGGATGGACAAAGGAGTCCATCCCAGACGATGGACAAGGCGAAGAAGAAGAGAAGAAAGTCAAGGTGGAGGAGCCCCCTCCGCAAAAGCAAAAGGTGTGTACTGCCGCTGGAACCGTGGTTCCAAACAACTGGAACTGTGAGTCCACGGGTTTCTTTAAGTAACTTTATTTCACGCACGAGCACGGGCCTATTCCCAGCGTTTGGAACTATTTTGGAACCCCTTTGGAACTCCTTTGGAACCGTTTTTTAAATATCGTCCAAGCCTTTGGAACCACCGTTCCACCCGTGACTGACATATTGTTGTGTCTTTCGTTTCGAATATACAGGAACCGTTGACCGAGAGCGAAGAAGATGGTAAGCTCACCAGCGGTCGCTTCGTCGAAATATTCCACGGTGCCCAGAAGGGGCACAAGTCGCGGCCGCCAGCGGACACGGATTCCTTCACGAACATCTCAAAGTTTTGCATCGCGCGCGGTTTGTTAGACGTGGTGGGGGAGGGCCCAACGGGCATGGCAAGTCTTAAGGGACTTGTCGTGCCCAAGGACTGCGTGGAGGTAACCCTCTACGCAATAAAGGACGAAGAAGACTACGTCTTCCGCATGCTCTCCCACCATGCGGAGGGCATCAAACTTTTAAAAAAGAAAATGGGCAAGGAGGCAAAGATCAAGGGCGAGGACCTCGCCCACGACGACTCCTCTATTGTCCCCGCCGTAAAAAACAAGCCCACTGTCTGGTTAGTCCCTACCCATTGTTTTACTATTTTCCATTTACTTACGCGTATGTGTTGTTTTACGCAAACCACACCGTCCCAGGTTTGGACGGGCCGTTCCAAGCCCTTGGACTGACCGTTCCCGCCGTCTGTACTCCGCAGGATCCCCACAAAATATGTAAGAAACAGCACGGTGCAAACCGATAAGAACGTCGACTTCGGCAAGAAAAGGAAAGCTGCTGCTCCTGAAGGAAGCAGCAAGCAGCAAAAGAAAGAGGAGGAAGAGAAAAAGGGTGAGGAGGTCGTCGACGAAAAGGAGGGTGATGAGAAAGATGATGACGAGGATGAGGATGAGGAAAAAGAAGATGAGGATGATGAGGAGGATGCGGCAGCATGACTGCTATTTTTGTCAGAATATAGAGCTTGTTAGAGCCCAGACAATAGAGCAATAGAGAACCTTTACGATTCTTTGTGTAAATATTTCAAACAGCAATACATATCAATAGCACCTTTGTACTGCATATGCATAATAGCAAGCTCGTGGACCAATGGTTCCAAGCCCTTGATACCTGTTTGTATGTATATAGAACAAAAACAGATTGGAACCATAGTTCCAAGCGGATGGACCTATACCGGTCCTTACGGTTGGAACCGTAGTTCCGGGTGGCTGGAACATTTTTGTAAATAACCACTATAAAAGGTCCCATTGAGTTCCAAGCCGACGTCCAAACGGTTCCTAATGCAGTCCAAACGGTTGGAACCCGTTTGGAATGTCGTCATTATATGGTCCAAGCCGCGTCCAGGCCGCCGGAACCCCTTTGGAATCATTAATCATAATATGTCCTACCGGGTTCCAAGCCGATGGTCCAAACGGGTCCTAACGCGTTCCAAGTTATGACCAAGCCGCTGGAACCCGTTTGGATTGTCGTTATTATATGGTCCAAGCCGCGTCCAGGCCGCCGGAACCCCTTTGGAATCATCAATCATAACAGGTCCTACGGGGTTCCAAGCCGACGGTCCAAACGGGTCCTAATGCGTTCCAAGCTGTTGCCGAGCCGCTGGAACCCGTTTGGAATGTCGTTATTATTTGGTCCAAGCCGCGTCCAGGCCGCCGGAACCCCTTTGGAATCATCAATCATAACAGGTCCTACGGGGTTCCAAGCCGACGGTCCAGACGGGTCCTAATGCGTTCCAAGCTGTTGCCGAGCCGCTGGAACCCGTTTGGAATGTCGTTATTATTTGGTCCAAGCCGCGTCCAGGCCGCCGGAACCCCATTGGAATCATCAATCATAACAGGTCCTACGGGGTTCCAAGCCGACGGTCCAGACGGGTCCTACGGTATTCCAAACCGACGGTCCAACGGCTTGGAAGCCGATTGGAATTTTATGTAAATTCCAAGGGGTTTCCAAGGGCTTGGATAGCAAATGTCCAGGTCCAAGCCCTTGGACCGCGGCTTGGACGGGGCTTGGACCTGGACATTTGCTGTCCAAGCCCTTGGAATTCCCAGTGTTAACGCCAACGCCTCTCAAACACATACCTGTCCTACCGGGTCCTATGGGGTTCCAAGCCGACGGTCCAAGCCCTTGGAATAATCCTTATTTTGTAGGGCTTGGCATAAGTTGAAATTCAACCTTGGTATAAGTTGAAATTCAGCCTTGACATAAGTTGAACTTCAGCCCTTACATGAGTTGAAATGCAGCCTTCATATATGAGCTAAAAATCAGCCCCCATAATTATGAAGTGAAATTCAGCCCCTATATCATCGAGTTGAAATTTGGCATGCCTCTACATGAGCTGAAATCTAGTCTCGTTGTTAGCGCGGAAAGCAACCCCTAGAAGCCTAGATGGGCTCACAGGTAACATATATGTAATTTACTTGAAAGTCTAGATATGTTGTGAGATGCATAATATATGTATGATTGGTGTTTGCAAGCTATTAAAATTTGCACAAACTAGTTGAAATCATTGGGCCAGATGGGAGGCAAAATATACATCCTCAAAACTCCTCTTATCTATCTCAAACTTGTTTCTACTTATGCTGCATGGCTTGCACAAATAACTTGTAATTGCAGGTGGGAGCGCAATGTGGATTGCCGCGCTTGCCAGCATGCTTGGCCCGAGCCCCACATGTGCATTGAACTTTCTTGCTCTCTGCAAGCCTACTAGCGGCCTTACTACTCATTGGCATCGCAGGTCTCGGATGAAGCACTGCAGGCCTTAGTTGAAGCCTCGGAGTGGAGCAAGGAACTGAACACCCCCCTCCCCCAACCCTTCTAAGTTCAAGATGTTGTGTGTTGTGAGCATTAAATGAGAGGAATGGTAAAGGTGGGAAGTTTAGGCACAATAAGGGGGAGGAATGGCATGGGCAAGGGGAGGCAACACCAGCGACAAAAGGCTTGCCCGATAGCAAGCCCACCGCCTCTAACTCAAATGATGTTATAGGATAAAGTCAGGGAGGGGAGGGAGGGAGGGAATGAGCAAAGGGGGCATCAACAACGACACCACTGGTCGGTGCCCATGTTAGACTGGGTGCGACTGTTGCAGCAGGCGATGGGATGGGCGAGGGAGCATCACCAATAGCACTGCTGAGTGACGCTGGTGAAAGAGGGGGTACTGCAGCAAGCGGCTCACGGGTATCAAGGCCTGCCCAACAACTAGCCCACCACCTCCTCATCAAATAACGTGGCAGATCGAAGATAGACTGGGGAGATGGGATGGGCAAGAGGGGCATCACCTGCAACACCACTAGATAATGCCAATGTCACATCAGGTGTGGCAGGCGAAGGCCCACCAGCATCCAAGCCTGCCCAATAGCACACCCACCACCTCCTTTTCAAATCATGTTGTGGGAGCCTAAAGTCAGGGAGGGGAGGGGAGGGGAGGGAATGGGCAAGAGGGGCATCACCTGCAACACCACTACATAATGCCAGTGTCACACCCAAATGGACCCTCCCGGGGGATCGCCAAGCCCCCTCCACCCATCCTTATACCAAAATGTTCAGTGCACACAGCCCTATCAGGCTGTGCCATGCATCATAAGCCATTCACCCTGCTTCACTCACTATACCCTATCCTGTATGACAGCTGATGACACGCTGGATGACAATGCTCCTAACCCTACCCCCCTAGCCCAAATGGACCCTCCCGGGAGCTCGCTAAGCCCCCTCCACCCATCCTTATACCAAAATGTTCAGTGCACACAGCCCTTTCAGGCTGTGCCATGCATCATGGGCAATTCACCCTGCTTCACTCACTATACCCTATCCTGTATGACAGCTGATGACACGCTGGATGACAATGCTCCTAACCCTACCCCCCTAGCCCAAATGGACCCTCCCGGGAGCTCGCTAAGCCCCCTCCACCCATCCTTATACCAAAATGTTCAGTGCACACAGCCCTATCAGGCTGTGCCATGCATCATGGGCCATTCACCCTGCTTCACTCACTATACCCTATCCTGTATGACAGCTGATGACACGCTGGATGACAATGCTCCTAACCCTACCCCCCTAGCCCAAATGGACCCTCCCGGGAGCTCGCTAAGCCCCCTCCACCCATCCTTATACCAAAATGTTCAGTGCACACAGCCCTATCAGGCTGTGCCATGCATCATGGGCAATTCACCCCGCTTCACTCACTATACCCTATCCTGTATGACAGCTGATGACACGCTGGATGACAATGCTCCTAACCCTACCCCCCTAGCCCAAATGGACCCTCCCGGGAGCTCGCTAAGCCCCCTCCACCCATCCTTATACCAAAATGTTCAGTGCACACAGCCCTTTCAGGCTGTGCCATGCATCATGGGCAATTCACCCTGCTTCACTCACTATACCCTATCCTGTATGACAGCTGATGACACGCTGGATGACAATGCTCCTAACCCTACCCCCCGAGCCCAAATGGACCCTCCCGGGGGCTCGCTAAGCCCCCTCCACCCATCCTTATACCAAAATGTTCAGTGCACACAGCCCTATCAGGCTGTGCCATGCATCATGGGCAATTCACCCTGCTTCACTCACTATACCCTATCCTGTATGACAGCTGATGACACGCTGGATGACAATGCTCCTAACCCTACCCCCCTAGCCCAAATGGACCCTCCCGGGAGCTCGCTAAGCCCCCTCCACCCATCCTTATACCAAAATGTTCAGTGCACACAGCCCTATCAGGCTGTGCCATGCATCATAAGCCATTCACCCTGCTTCACTCACTATACCCTATCCTGTATGACAGCTGATGACACGCTGGATGACAATGCTCCTAACCCTACCCCCCTAGCCCAAATGGACCCTCCCGGGAGCTCGCTAAGCCCCCTCCACCCATCCTTATACCAAAATGTTCAGTGCACACAGCCCTATCAGGCTGTACCATGCATCATGGGAAATTCACCCCGCTTCACTCACTATACCCTATCCTGTATGACAGCTGATGACACGCTGGATGACAATGCTCCTAACCCTACCCCCCTAGCCCAAATGGACCCTCCCGGGAGCTCGCTAAGCCCCCTCCACCCATCCTTATACCAAAATGTTCAGTGCACACAGCCCTATCAGGCTGTACCATGCATCATGGGCAATTCACCCTGCTTCACTCACTATACCCTATCCTGTATGACAGCTGATGACACGCTGGATGACAATGCTCCTAACCCTACCCCCCGAGCCCAAATGGACCCTCCCGGGGGCTCGCTAAGCCCCCTCCACCCATCCTGGCATGACTTAACAATTGTTGTTTGGTGCGTTACTGGCGGGCGGCTTTACCTGCAAGTAGCTGAGCCAGGAGATGCCGTGCGAGTAGTAGTTGATCTCGCGGCGGGTGTACAGCTTTACAGCCGTGTGGTGCAGGATATTTGCAATTGTCTTGATGCCCACACCCTTGGAGTACAACAAGCGCATGGTGTCCGCAACACCCCGCGTAATCATCACACCCAGTAGGACGGTGCCACATACCTCTATGTCAATCTCCGCCTGCACGGTCAAGGGCAGCTTGCGGAGAATGCGAGGGTCATGGTCATAGGATGCTATACCACAAGTGTGACACTGCCGGTGGACGGACGTGATATAGTCATAGAACCCATCTAGCCGAAGGATCGGCGTCACTCCCGAAGCGCCGAAACGTTGTATGCCAACATACTGGAAGTGTGTGTCGGAGTGCTGACAGTCGGGATTGGCACACGGCACGATGCCGCTAGGAAGGAAAGCGGCACGCATGCCCTTTAGGTCAAGGAAGTAGAGGTTGCAGCCAACGAATAGGTGGTTGTTGACTTCAGGTTTTGCAATGTGCCCAACAGTAGTGAGCTTAGGAGGCGGAGGAATGGGGTAGTGTAGTTGGGACGTGATTGGGAAAGGCAGAGTGCCAGACTTGTATGCCTCTTGTAACTTCAAGAGTTCATCAACTATGATGGGTGGAACGGTGGAGGTAGAGGGTGTGAATTGTGTCTTGGAGGAGGTGGGTTGAATAGGGGGAACGCCGAAGGACTCATGTATGTCCTTGGCGACAGCGGTGGAAGGGGGATGCGACAGGAAGTGACTTCCTCTGTGGACTGGGCCATGGCCACTCCAAGGCGCACGAGCCACTCCTCGATTTCGGAAGGTGCTTTTGCCATGTAGCCTTGCATGAAGGAAGGTGACGAGAGGTAGGAAGAGAAGTCACTCGCAGAAAATGTAGAAGGTCCCTCACTAGGGGCAGGAAGAAACATTTCGGGTTGCAGCGTAGATGTGTCCACGAGGAGTTCCTCGCCTTCTGTGAGGCATAATGGAGTGGTTGGAGGTGTTGAGGGCGTCGTGGCTGCGTCCACACATTACCTCCACCATTCCGCTTGTCCAAAGACATACCGAAGATGCGGAATGAATACAGATGTGCACATGAAACAAACATCTCTCAAGGAGGGCAGAAAAAGGAGGCCAAGAGTAATGAAAATTGTGGCTTACCATTCTCAGGTTCACTGGGAGCAGTTTCAGATGTTCGATGATGTCCGCGAAAGAAGTGGTTGACGTCCTCAACAGTCCACGACATCTTCTGTTGCGGTTGATTTCTCGACGCAGGAGGTAGGGGTAGCTGCAACGCACTATGATATCTCTGACAAAAGAATTTACGGACATCGTCAGGGCTTGGCTTGGACCACTTTCCCTTGTCAGGCGTGGTGAACACTGGAGCGCTTGGATCGTTTGGTGTGGACGAGTGAGGCATGGGAGTGAGGGAACTGTGAGCTGGGGCAACTACGCTAGGAGTCGTGCGTGCTCGACCTCGTCCTGCTTTCTTACATCCAGGGCGGTAGTCATGCGAGCGATGGATGCTCTTTCCCTTAGCAGCAGCTCGACACACAACGCAAGTGATTGCTATGGCGCCACTCTTGACTGCTTGAACGACGTTTCCGATTCTACTTGCGCGAAAGGCGGTGTTGATCTTCGGGCGCTTGTCGCGCTTGTTGCCGTTAGCACCCATAACAACCTGCAAAGAAGAAAGCGAAACATAAATCACAAATTATGCGGCTGTATCTTGGTTGAAGATTTATCCAGAGGCTGAAAAATAAGCTTACCGTTGCAGTTCTATAAACCTGCGCTGCTCGGAAGAGGGCCTGAACAACAGCTTACAATAGCTTATCTTACAGTAGCTTAGCTTAGGCGATCTTGGCGATGAGGCGAAATGTCACTTTGTGGGATTAAACTTGGAGTACTCTACGTACGATCGACCGAATCGAATACTTGACGTCGGATCATGGGATTAAAGTTAATTCCCCCGCCGTGCCTGCACCAGTTGCCATTCCCGACATAAAGCTAATAAGACATAAGCTAGTGGGATTAGGTACCGGTATACTGTCGTCGGTACTGTAGTCTGTACTGTCGGCTGTACTCCGTATCTCTTAAACGTTGCAGACCCTCTATAGAGGGTTAACTTTTTTTCAGCTATCTGTATGACTCACCACGGGCGCGGTACTAGGGGGAGTCATGCATGCGATGGCTCATATTAATCGTCGAGAGTTGAATTTTCTTTGGTCCTATCGGTGGGCGACGAAATCCCTATTCCACGCTTCAAAATGCGCCACAACTGCCTTGAAACCACGTTGAAAACCACCCCGCGAAATTCGAGGGTGCGGAGGGTTAACTAAATATTTTGTGTTTCGGCGAATTTTTCTTTTTCCACTTAAAATTTGGGACCGAGCGGCTAAAGCGACTTTATTCGAGTGTCCCAAAAGGTACTCGAAGTGAAAAAGCGCCCATCGCTCCGGTCAAGTCGCCGATATCATCCACTCCATGTGCACCACCCCTCAAAATTTGGAGTCCGAAGTGGGCTCACTTTCGATCTCAGCTCATGGGAGGCATGCATTTGGCGAGGACCGTGCACCCTGGCATCAGAACGATAGATTAGAGTGCCCATGTGGACCCCCGCCCCATGGGCCCTTCATTCTAGCTATTTCCGAGGTGTACAAGGCGATGAAAGATGGTATGACATGGGTATGACACCCTATCATACCCGTGTCATACGGGGTATGACATACCCTTTGACCGCCCTATACCCCCGCAAGATGCGAATTAAATAACACCATACCTTGCCCCCCCAAAATATATGTCAAAACCCCCAAAATGAGCCAGGGTATGCATGAACGCCCCACGATTGCGTCACGAATTCCGTAAGCTCAATTTGTCCACTGCGGGGCTCGAACCCGGGACCTCGGGCTTGGGTGCCCAAAAATCTTATGGGAAACGAGCTAACCACTGTTCCGCGTTTCTGTCCGCCCCCACCCACACCCACGCGTGGGTGGTATGCCATTCCTGGCTATATGTACCCGAACCTTGTCGAGAAGTGCAATCTACACCGTTGACCGATATGAAATCTTAACCCTCCATAGAGGTTTAACTCGGAAACGTTTAAGAGATACTCAAATACTGTCGTGTGTACTGTAGCATGTACCGGCCGTTCCGCACCATACTTAATTTCATTTTGGCGACATCCACGCCTCCGCCTCTATACTGTCGTCATTTTTGTCTGCATTGTACTGCCGTCGACGAAAAACGGTGGACCTCCAACCAGAGACGCGGAAATTGACATGCTGTCACGGACGCAGTACAAAGACGAGACAGTACAGACCAAACGACAGTACAGTACAACAGAGGTAATTTCCTCGTTAAAATTACGGGTTAGCCGCTACCGGCAGCCATCGGACCAAATTCCAAATTCCATCATTCCATTCCATCCATGCCGATGGAGCATATATCGGTTATATACCCCCTTATTATTACAGTAGCCGTTGGCAGCCGTCGAAATCTTACCGGTACCACCCATCAGATTCCAGTAACACTAGTGGACGCTCTTTGGTCTTTGCGGCGATCGCCCACCAAACCATCATATCCAGGCCTTTAGCCGCAGGATGCAGCCAACGGTAAAATCCAACGGTATAAAATAATTAACCCAAATGCTATCGCTTTTTATAGGGGATGATTATCGATAAATTACTAATAGGCGATAATGATATAAATTACTCATAGGCGATAATGATGTATTATTATATATAATTATTGTGACAACAATACCGGGGATCATCTTTAATATTTTCCGGTGCTGTCATAATTAGTTAATTGCGGCGGTCACGCTTTCTGTCGGTTACGATGTGTTATCCTTTGTAAAGAACCCACACCCGGATTTGCCGCATTTAGGCCAGAACTGATAAGTTCGTCAAACTTTTGTTACCATTGCAAGCACCGTAAACGCATTCACAATGGATCTCGCGACAGCGCAAGCGAAAATTGATAATCTTATGGACTTACAAAAGCAGGGCAAGTACGAAGAGGGCGGCGCGCTCTTCGAAGAAGGGGTACTTTTCAGTGAACCTCAATAAAACATATAACGTGAAAGCGTGCACAGACTTTTTCAGTTCGTCGCTCGATCCTACCTTGGTTTTATGTTACTTACATCGCGTGCTTCATACAAGGGGTTTTGAAGGGTTTTCCGATGTTCGTGATGTTGACCAGGCCATTGCAGAGCTGCCCTTGATGATGGGCACAATCACCGGCAAGGCAGAGATCATCAAGACCTGGGAAAAGCAAGACCTGAAAGGAAAATTTGAGAAAGGCGAGACGCCTGAAGTTGGACAGCTCGAAGTGGTGCGTTGCGGCGAAACTCTTCCCCTTTCAACTCATCTTTGCACGTGATCACACCAGAAATTGCACTCGAAGACTACTGTGAGCTGTTTGGTTTCACGCGTAAGAAAGAAATTCCTTAAACTTACTCGAGTGTTTTATGACCCCAGACCGACACCCCCAACTGCTTCAAACGTCTGGTTACTCAAAAGGGCACGATGATGAACACGACTCTGACCCAGACCTACACTTTCTCTGACTCTGGTCTCATCTCCAAGATGTCGACTGCCGCTTTCGGATAAGCTGTTGATACCCCTGCTCAAATCTTGTGTAAGACTTGAAGCACGGAGAGAAACGAAGCACGTAAATCCTAGTCGCGAGGTACGTGAGTTTCGTAGCAGACTTTGTCGACGTTATTTATATTTGTCACAAAGAAATATATTTCCTGTGCGGACCTTCATAACTGTTCCGCTGTTTTGTCGATCAATCTATCTTGCCTATTCTTAAGGGAAAACGATCGCTGTGTCTGCCTGGTACCGACCATAGAACCCTCACGAAAAGTGGCAAGCTTTGTACTTTTCCTATGTAAATAAAAGCTTTTTGTCCAGCGTTCTCTGGAGGTTAACTCACCGGATAGGTAAACAAATCGCGGGCCTGCCTCCAGCAAAGCGTAGGAGGGCAATCGAGGTCTGAAAGGATGCAGAAAGACCTGGGATGATACTTTTTTTAATAAAAAAATCCCTTTTTATTCCTTTCAACTTCATATTCGATTTAGACCGCTTGAAGCACAGGCGAAACAACTTGTAGGCCACTATGGTGACCAATATCTTAATAATTATAGAGCTTTCGAGAAGTAGTGTACATATGTTTCAATTTGTGCTCTTAACCAGATGCGAAGCTTTCAGGACGAATTGCTGAGGTTTACTTTATCTTTGTGAATATGGGTCATTGTAAACTAGTATGGCGTTGGTCGCTGTTCAAAATGGAGATTCAGTGCGACGCACTTTTGAAATCCGGAAGTTATTTCCCCGTTCTTAATTTCAGCACCAAATCGACATATGCCTTATAACAAAACTTATGTATGGAATGTTTCCAACGACACTGTCGAATTCACATTTGAATACATTGGGATACCCAAATTTGGGGACATTTTTGGTGAATTGGTTTGTGACCATTATGCGTGTTATGTTAGGTACATACAACAAACTATTTGATTTACTTAATATATTGATATCTTTTGTTATTCCTTTTCTAGAAAATTCGCATGACCCGTCTACACTTTACAGTCAAGCCCGTCTTTTAGTGGTTGGCAAGTAAAACACATTGCGTTGAACATGAAACAAGCAGATCTGTGAACAAAGTTTGATACAAATTCAACTAGCTGCGGGGAAGCAGAATTTTAACAGATTCGCATTTCATGAACTGCGGGAAAGCAGAATTTAAGCAATGCGATAGTCATATGAGTAGAGGGTTCGATAGTTGCAAGCATAGGAACTGCTTGTCAAGTTTTGCCATCCTATCACTAATCAATCCCCTAAATCTAAGAGTTACAGGAACAAATAATACTTGCCCGTGCCGACCCAAAGAACATCGTAGTGCAGGATCCATACAGATCCAATACGATAAAACGGCCGACAGGGTCTACACTATCTTTTTGGGGTCTACACTATCTCTGCATGTCGTCGAATTCAGAAGATAGTGTAGACCCAAAAAATATAGTGTAGACCCCATTTGTCTCGTGTTTGTCGCTTTGTGTCGCGTTAATTTGAAATCTATCGTTAGATCGATTTTCTTTTTAAGGGCGCATATGCGGACATCAAATATTGGATTCTCAACATATAAATTGATTCTCAAAAATGCTAGACCGTAGGAATCGCGCCCCATATGGGCGCAATCAAGGTGAAAGTTGCTAAAATGTGGCTAAACTGCAATTTGAGTCCATTTTGGGACCTTTAAACCCAAATTAGGGTTGTGGTAACATGCAACTGACATATGTGGACATCAAATATCGGATTCTCAACATGCAAATTGGTTCTTCAAAATGTTAGACCGTAGGAATCGCGCCCCATATGAGCGCTATCAAGGTGAAAGTTGCTAAATGATGAAACAGGTGAAAACAGATATATATTTGTGTGAATATATATAGCTTTTTCACTGCAACAAGGAACACAGAAAGTAGTGCTGAAATCTGTATAGGCAGCCCTGACTGGGAGTCCCGGTCAGGCCCCTATGACAGATCCCTAGGACCAACACTGGACTGCTGACTGATCTGTAGGTTCGTACTGTGACACACGCTGTGCCACAGGTAGGCTAGACTCCGAGACCGTCCGAGACCGTTCCGGGTATATCTAGCTTAGGGTTTATTTATCTTATACAGTTTATCCACACGAGTACGGGAGTTTCTGATATCTAGTGTACTTGGATATTCCGGTAGGTCGTGGCCCCATCCACGTTTTCATTCCACTTGCTTTCTTGGCCATGATTGGCTAAGCAGCCGCTTGAAGAGGTGGTGCGCACTTGCGCGTTTGGGTGCGACTAGGATTTGGACATGATTTTACGGTAGACGTGTTTTGCGGCTGTGAGTCATGGGCACCGCGCGTTGCTATTGCTCGGTTGTGGCAATGTTCATTTGCGTTGTTCTGCCTGCACTGATCCCGCTGGTTTACGTATTTTGGGCTGGTGCTCCGGACACCTTCGACCACATCGACATTTGCAAGTGCCCCACGCTCTTTTCGCCGCTCCGCACGTTTTGCCGTTACGTCATCCCTCCATTTCCGCCACAACACCCAAACGTGCTACTGCGCATCATCTTTTCTCTGGCTTTCAGGAGAATGGCGACATCTACACGAGCTCGTAAACGCCTATTGAAGGACTCCGACTTGGACGCCTCTATACGGCTGTTGGATGCGGTTCGGGACACTCCGACCGCTAGCACTCCACCTGTGGTGCCCCCTGCTGTTTCCAGCAACTCCGACACCGCTGTCGCGTTGCGGAAACATCTTGTTGACCAGCACGCCGTTGTTGACGTGGTCTACAAGGGGAGGTTGCATCGGGCTTGGGCCAAGGGTATCCGCGAGGATATCCTTGGTTCCAAGAAACATCATTATCGTGGCACTGACGACACCGACCGTCTCTCCGAGTTGGTGGTGCAGCTTCGGACCGGGTTTGAGTCCGCTGGGCTGGACTTGGCCCCCTTTGACCTCGACGACCCCGCCTCTCTGGTTATCGAGAAGGTGAATGGGCTCCTCTATGACGTCTTGGCCCTCGTCGTGGAGCGGAACTCTGTGGCCGACACCTGGCTTCGGGGTACGGACTCTTCGGCTGACCGAGATGGACGTCGTGCCCTCATCGACATCATCAAGGGGAGCGTGCCGACGGTCCTTCGCGAAAGCCACCAGCAGGAGCATGCGGCGCTTCGTTATCCCGCAGGCGTTGACCCGCAGCCGATCTTGGCTCGTGAGCAACGTCTGGTGCGGGATAACCGCGCTCCTGACTGGCGGCCCACCGACGAGACCCGCAAGCTCTCACTCTACAACCGCCTCGACCCGATCTTCTACGCGGCGGTGAAGGTGCGTTATCCGCTTGCGGGTGACCTCGGCGGAGTCGCTCTCCGCTCGCTGCAGGCTCTTGTCGTGGCCATCTTCCAGGCATGGGCGCAGTCGGACGAGGGGGCGTCGGCGCGTGAGAAGCAGACACTGGGGACGGGCGGTAAGCCCTCTGCGCTTATCACGTCGTCTGAGTACGCCGTTCTGCTCGAGGAGATTGCGGCCTTGAAGGCCTTGGTGCGAGGTGGCCGTGCGGGCGGGGGACAGCAGCCGCAGCCGCAGCATCGGGGGAAGCAGCATCCGCGGGGGTTTCGCGTGGGTGCAGGCAACCCCCCCGCGGTCGGCTTCGACCGCGACAGCATGAAGGCCAAGCCGCTGTGCCACCGCTGCCGCAAGGCCGGTAAGGGAGAGGTGTATCACCCGTATCGCGACTGCCCGCTTGGCGGTCGCCAACACTCACCAGCCACGGCCGCGGCTTTCTGCATTCCCATTGAGCAGGAGGACGCGGAGGGCCTGCACGCATTGGCGCTCGTGCAGGTCTTCCAGGACGCGGCGGACAGTGGACCGGAGGCCTTCTCGCATGCGGCGTTGGCGTATGGTCCGCCCGCGGTGCTCTCCGCGGACGGCGTCGGTGGGATCGACGTGGCGGCCTACGGATTCAGCGTACCGCCTCCGCCTTCTGGCGGGACCGACGACGAGGACATCTTGCGGCGGCTTGATGCCCTCACCTCTGAGGTTCAGGCCGCCCAAGAGCAGGTACATTATACTCACGCATCCTTTGTTCCTGGGAGTGCGGTTGAGGAGCATGCATCGGCTCTGGTGTGTGGCCCTGCCGCTGCGGCGGGGATCACACCGGAGGGGCAGGTTCCGGCTGGTGGTGCGGCGGCATCGGCGTCCGCCGTGCCGGCCCCTGCTATGCCTGTTTCGCAGGCGAAGGATGTACGGCCCGCGCCAGTTCAATCGGCGCGGGTGACCACCACGGAGGCGACATGCGGTGAGTTCGGAGGCTTCGTGCAGACGGTGAATCACGCCGCCGTCCACCCGGCTGACCTGACAGGCTATGACACGGACGACTACGGGGATTACGCCGACGGTACTTTCGCGGTGAAGCCGCGGGCTCCGTCCGGAGCTATCGGGTGCGGTGTGCCGCCTTTCGGCTTTGGCACGCCGGCGATCGGCGCTCTCGCGGTGCTCTCGCTCTTGTGCATTTCGTTTGCAGGTGTATCTGTCTCAGCTTCCACGGCTTCTGCCGTGTCGGCATGTGCACCGGCTACGGAGATGCCTTCGCCTGGTGGTGATCTCGATTGGGAGGCTCCGTCATTTTCTCTACGAATGATTTTCTTGATCCGGTGATGACGGCTCAGGGTCTCCTATTGCCTGACGATGTGCCACAGCTTCAGCCGCCCGAGCCTCCTGACACTTTGAGCTTTTTAGCATTTCAGGATTTGGCTCAAGCGGATTTGGGTATTGACATGGCATTCTACTACGGCATGGCCTTACATGAGGGCGGTCCTCTTGATGCGGAGCACTACTACGGTGCTGGTTACTTTACTTCCTACTATGGGATGGACTTCCGTGAGGCCACCGCTGACTACTTTGGTACTGTCGATTGACTTCTTGCTCACTCTGGAGGCACACCAACATGGTGGTGTGCAGAACTCCTGTGACCTCAAAGACTTCTTCAATCTGGTTTATGGTTTTACTTTGACACCTTTGAAATCTTCAATTTGACTTGCTGACACAGAGCCTATCAGTAGTTTAGCAGGACCTTAATTGCCTGTGAGTTTCTGCTCTTGTGCTAGCTAGAGGGTTCTAATTTGTGTATCATAATTGCACAGTTAGATTAGCAGTTAGGCCTTGTCACCCTGGCTCCTGCCCTAACACTTACAGCTTTACATTTTCTGACTCTCCTAGCTAGTCACCACCCACAGTGCTGGGGTGGTGTGCTGAAATCTGTATAGGCAGCCCTGACTGGGAGTCCCGGTCAGGCCCCTATGACAGATCCCTAGGACCAACACTGGACTGCTGACCGATCTGTAGGTTCGTACTGTGACACACGCCGTGTCACAGGTAGGCTAGACTCCGAGACCGTCCGAGACCGTTCCGGGTATATCTAGCTTAGGGTTTATTTATCTTATACAGTTTATCCACACGAGTACGGGAGTTTCTGATATCTAGTGTACTTGGATATTCCGGTAAGTAGTGCTGGGGAAACCGGTTGTAACACCGGTGATAGCAGACGAACTGATAGAAAGATTACGGCAGTGAGCTTTCTAGCAAGTCGGTGTCAGACGGTGACACACGACCAGTGACACACGCAGCAAGGGGTGATACTAGGAGAAGCAGCCCCCCATACAGTGGGGGGGAAATCGGCTTCCCCGTGACACCACCTCACTCCGAAGGTGTGAGTGGTCATCCCGAAGCAGGCAAACCCTAAATCCTAACCCAATGTTACTAGAATGTTTAGGCCTAAGGGGCCTTTCTCAACCCAACTAGAAGCACATCGGTGCATGGGGCGCTGCCTAAAATCCTAGTACCTAAGGGCAAGCATCTACAAGCCGCGACGTGATTGTGGGATGGCGGCGGCGGAGTTCTCGATTGCAGAAGTCCTCGAGCGCCACGAAAACGACGAATCAGCCAATGCCCACGCGGTGCCAAAGCCAAAAGCGGCCCGGCACCACTAGAGCGAATGCGTCGCTGAAGAGGGGATAGGGAGGTGGAAGGTGGAAAATGCGGTGAGGGAACGTGATCGAGGTCATGGGGAGGAACTCGAAAGGGATGATGGAGAGGGGGGAAGCGGTCGTGATAGCACCACCAGACACCACCAGATGGCGACCACTGGGGGCATAAGGCGAAGGTGAGGGAAGTGGCGAGACGAAGTCGTGGAAGTCATTGGTCTCGTCGTTGTCGTCTAGGATGCTGTCGTTGTGATTGGTGCCTGGTGCGCAAGCACCACCAGGCACCACCAGAACATAACCAGCGGTAAAAGGATGTCGATGCACTCGGAGAGAGAGCAACGCTGAACGAACAACGGCCATACGTGCACGCTGACGTTTCGTGGACATGACAGTTCCAGTCAGCTGTCTGCAGAATTCTGCGAACCCCAAGATAGGGCGGTTCCCAAGCGAAAAGGTATCTTCTCGAAAAATCAAGCGAATTGAACGATCGAAAGGTCAAATTGGGGCAGTTTTTGACGAGGAAAACGGTGGTGACGTCAAAAATGCCGTACGGTAAAGCGGTCCCCCGGCAGCAGAGGCGCTGCTGGCCAGAGTGTAGAAGGATTCTTATAAAAAAATGACGGAGTGCACCAAAATGCACGAAAGCTGACGGAGACGGTGCGCGGGATGCCAGTCACAGTCGGTAGGCAAGCCACGAAAGACGGAGCGGCAAAAAGAACGGAGACGGAAAGGGATTTGCCGCCTTTTACGGTGCAGATCAAGCTGCGATAGCTGCGATGTCGACAGCTGACGGAAACGGTGCGTGGAATACCAGTCACAGTCGGTAGGTGAACCACGGTTGACGGAAGCGGCAAAGGGAACAGAGACGGAAAAAAATGCCGCTTGTACGGTTCGCAGATTAATTATGCTGCGATGTTGACGGTAAAAACTGGCGGAGTTAGACGGAGTTAGAATCGGAACAACCGAAGCGAGTTGAATCAACCGGAATCACCACTCACGTGAAGTGGGACCGATAACCTGATGAAACAGGTGAAAATAGATATATATTTGTGTGAATATAACAATATATATAGCTTTTTCACTGCAACAAGGAACACAGAAAGTAGTGCTGGAGAAACCGGTGTTAGCAGAACTGATAGAAAGATTCTACGGCACTGAGCTTTCTAGCAAGTCGGTGTCAGACGGTGACACACGACCAGCGGTGACACACGCAACAAGGGGTGATACTAGGAGAAGCAGGCCCCCATACAGTGGGGGGGAAATCGGCTTCCCCGTGACTAAAATGTGGCTAAAACTGCGATTTGAGTCCATTTTGGGACCTCAAACCCCAAATTCGGGTTATTGTACCATGCAACTGACATATGCGGACATCAAATATCGGATTCTCAACATATAAATTGGTTCTCAAAAATGCTAGACCGTAGGAATCGTACACACCATATGGGTGAGTACAAAAAACAGTCAATCCATCCCATCTGAGTCGCGGAAGTGGTCATATATGCAATAAACGAATTGAAAAATAAAAACAGTCAAACACTTTCGCAATCCCTGCACATACGAACACAACAGTCACAGCCACAGTGGACACCGTTCCGGCCATGAGGCGAAGGAACGTTGAGAAAAATATGAGCAGTGGATGTCGGCAGCGAGCGCTTTATGCTTGAGCTAGTCAACGCCAGCGCCAACGGTAATCGTATCCGCGATATCGATGGAAGATAAATTGATAATCTGTTTTACTTTTAGTAATCCTGGATGACACGCGAGACGATGCGATGCGAGACGATATGACCGTCACGCTGGTTCAGAATTTTTTCAGGATTGAGACGGAAACGACGTGTGAATTCCAGCGCGTATAACCCTTCCCTTTTTGATTTGGCCAATATTGAATACGCGAACTTTTTTTTTTCCTTCGCCCTCATTGGCCAACTGACTGTCTGTCTCTGTGACAATTCACATAGTCGAAAGTGTTCACTGAGAAATTCAGGCAAGACCAGGAACATGCGCACACGGAAGTCATGCTCGAAAGATCCTTGCCACGTACGCGTGCTGCACCGCCACGCACGCAAAGCTATGATGGCAGGCGAATCAGCTTTCATTCCTGAGGACTTTAGGATTTCACCCTCCTGTTTTCTGGCGTGGGGTTTGTCACAGTGATCTCAGGGAAAGCCACTAAAATACAGAATACAGTGATATTATATCGTTGTGGAAAAGCAACTCCTAAGATTTATGTTGCGTATGGCCTATACTGCAAAGGCAGTACTCACAGTCAACCGGATACACCTTTCCGGCAAGGGACGAACAGCGAGCATACGGTACACTGTCCGTCGTTCGGTCGTGAGTCCCATCGTTTGCATTTTACGTTTTCTAAGCGATCATCAGCTGGCAAGCTCTAAGTACCAATTATTGTGTTTTGAACCTCCTGTCGCGATTTACAGGGACTCGAGAGACGAGTTGACGCCCTCCGTAGTGCCAATAGAAGTGCGTGCAGCGTCCTCTGAGACTTTAAACCTTTAAAACGCACTGATCCTCGACCTCGGCTGCAATGTTGACTGTTTCACGAAATGTGTGTCTCTGCACTTCTATATGTTTAGCTTGATTTTGAGTTGAACACTAGCGTTTCTGCGTCGGCCCTGCCATTTCAGGCGGCTCCAGTGTCGCAGCTCAGCATCGCGCCGACGCCATGAGTGCGCGCCGAAGTCGAAAGGTACCTCAGTTTTCGAATATTTACAGTGCCGACACAACGGGTTACGCTTTGTGTATCGTTTTTATCTTTTCGGCTGAAGTGGACCTGTGTACAGTGGCATACGTTTCTTGACTCGCCGTTCTCACGCGGCTCGCGTGCCGTGTGTGAAGCGATTCACTTCGGCCCTGCTATGGTATTCACTGATCATCACAAGTGAATTATGTTTGCACTAGTCTGAAAAGTAAGTGTATGAGGTCGCTCATACCCTTTCTTGACCGAAGTAGCGACATATCAAACCCGTCCTTAATTTTGGTGCAGACTAGTGCGAGAGGTAAAACCACGCAAGCCGTCACAGCTTCTGCAACAAATGAATCTGCCGGCGCCGCAAGCGGAGATGTGCGGCTTGCTGCTCTGCGTGCGGAGATGGCCAAGTGCAACGATGGCAAGGGCGTTGACGCATACATAATTCCTTCCGACGATCCTCACCAGAGCGAGTGGGTGCCCCAGCGTGGAACCATACAATACAGATTCCTTGAACCGCTTCAGTCTAGAATGCCCCGGAGCAGTCCCCTCGTTCATCCCTTGAAAGTTGACAAAAGTTTTTGGAGCACCCAAACATGACGCACAAGATTGTCGCTTACCTCTTCGCCTTAGTCACATTTGCCTTTCACTCCAGGGTATTCTGTCAGCTCTAGCCGAGGCGCGCGCTTTTAAGTGAACCAAGCAAGCAGGCGACCAAGCGACCAGCGACTGCCTTAATAAGATTTTTATATCGTCGCGAGCCCGCTCGCTGTCTACTCTGCCGCTGTTTCGTCTGACTGTTGTCACAGTGTGCGAGACGTCTGCATGAGGTGGCCTTCACCATAGCCTGCTTGCATTCGCAGCCTTCACTAAGATCTGCCTACATTCTTGTCAGCCTCAGTTTTGTCCAGCTGTACATTCCTGCCCAAGCTTAAAAGATGGACGTAGGTGCGGCGAAAGGATGAGGAAAACAGGCGGAGCTAACTTGGCAAGTGGCGGGTGCTGTTCGATCGCAGGTATGTTGCCGAGTGTTTCGCCCGAAGAGCCTACATCTCAAGCTTCACCGGTAAGCCACCGCCTGCAGCTCAAGCTTCACCGGTAAGCCACTGCCTGCTGCTCAAGCTTCACCGGTAAGCCACTGCCTGCAGCTCAAGCTTCACCGGTAAGCCACTGCATGCAGCTCAAGCTTCACCGGTAAGCCACTGCCTGCAGCTCAAGCTTCACCGGTAAGCCACTGCATGCAGCTCAAGCTTCACCGGTAAGCCACTGCCTTCAGCTCAAGCTTCACCGGTAAGCCACTGCATGCAGCTCAAGCTTCACCGGTAAGCCACTGCCTGCAGCTCAAGCTACACCGGTAAGCCACCGCCTGCAGCTCAAGCTTCACCGGTAAGCCACCGCCTGCTGCTCAAGCTTCACCGGTAAGCCACTGCCTGCAGCTCAAGCTTCACCGGTAAGCCACTGCCTGCAGCTCAAGCTTCACCGGTAAGCCACACGCCTGCAGCTCAAGCTTCACCGGTAATCCACCGCCTGCAGCTCAAGCTTCACCGGTAAGCCACTGCCTGCTGCTCAAGCTTCACCGGTAATCCACCGCCTGCAGCTCAAGGTTCACCGGTGAGCCACTGCCTGCAGCTCAAGGTTCACCGGTAAGCCACTGCCTGCAGCTCAAGGTTCACCGATAAAGCCACCGCCTGCAGCTCAAGCTTCACCGGTAAGCCACTGCCTGCTGCTCAAGCTTCACCGGTAAGCCACCGCCTGCAGCTCAAGCTTCACCGGTGAACCACTGCCTGCAGCTCAAGCTTCACCGGTAAGCCACCGCCTGCAGCTTAAGCTTCACCGGTTAGCCACCACCTGCCACTGCCTGCAGCTCAAGCTTCACCGGTAAGCCACCGCCTGCAGCTCAAGCTTCACCGGTAAGCCACTGCCTGCAGCTCA
>LGRX02025715.1:0-10832 GCA_001247695.2 Cymbomonas tetramitiformis | reverse complement strand
AACATATTTGTGGAACAGTTGAGGCAGTATGGATATTCTTCACAAAGATAACATCCATACACCAGCACATCAAACAGAAAGATCTTGCAAAGTCTACAGTGAAACTGTGCATCCTCCTCTTCACTGGAATCTTCTAATTCCTGGGGGAAAAAAACAATATGCATTAATTAGCCACCAAAATATCTATCGCGAAATAAATATTCTGCTGGAAATTTAAGAAACACGCAAAATCTACTCGGGTGACAGGCGCGTGCCCGGGGAGCTGTCCCCACATATTGAACATCAAAACCTTCCATCACCGGGCGCCTTCCCACCATGCACACCATCATGCAGCCTCCGCGCACCCTTTGCCCCTGGGTCATATGGTCCTTTCATGCACGCTATGCACCTTTCTACAGTACGCGCACCCTCGCCCATCCCTCCCCACCCACGACTCGCAACGCCGCTGCTCAACCTTTGGCCGCTGATTCGCAACCGCAGATGAAGCAGCATACGGCACGGCGCCGGGGAGAGCGCCGCACGCGCCACGCGCCTGATTCGGCGCGGAGCGGAGCAGCCGCCCCGCACCCTTTGCCCCTGGGTCCTATGGTCCTTGCGGGCACGCTTTGCACCTATCTACCGTACGCGCACCCTCCGCCATCCCTCCCCACCCACCACTCGCAGCGCCGCTGCTCACTCTTTGGCTGCTGATTCGCAACCGCAGATGAAGCAGCATAAGGCACGGCGCCCGGGAGAGCGCCGCACGCGCCACGCGCCTGATTCGGCGCGGAGCGGAGCAGCCTCCCCGCACCCTTGGTCCCTGGGTCCTATGGTCCTTGCGGGCACGCTTTGCACCTATCTACCGTACGCGCACCCTCCGCCATCCCTCCCCACCCACCACTCGCAGCGCCGCTGCTCACTCTTTGGCCGCTGATTCGCAACCGCAGATGAAGCAGCATAATGCACGGCGCCGGGGAGAGCGCCGCACGCGCCACGCGCCTGATTCGGCGCGGAGCGGAGCAGCCTCCCCACACCCTTGGTCCCTGGGTCCTATGGTCCTTGCGGGCACGCTTTGCACCTATCTACCGTACGCGCACCCTCCGCCATCCCTCCCCACCCACCACTCGCAGCGCTGCTGCTCACTCTTTGGCTGCTGATTCGCAACCGCAGATGAAGCAGCATAAGGCACGGCGCCGGGGAGAGCGCCGCACGCGCCACGCGCCTGATTCGGCGCGGAGCGTAGCAGCCTCCCCGCACCCTTGGTCCCTGGGTCCTATGCTCCTTGCGTGCACGCTTTGCACCTATCTACCGTACGCGCACCCTCCGCCATCCCTGCTCACGGCCTGCTCACTAAACTGGCCGGTAGTTGCCGCTGCTAGCGACCATATGAAACACTTGCCATCGCCGGGGACTATTACAAGCAGCCATGTGCGTAGAGAGCAGGGAGAGCAGCCCTACAAAAACACGCGAACGGACACTGTCACAGGGGCATACACTCGATGGCTGTGGAAGCATGCGCAGCTCGGGACCGACATCGCCAGGTATCCATGGCCCTGTCGATGGCCCGGGGAGAGCCACTCTTTGGCCGCTGCTCACCCTATGGCCGCTGATTCGCAACCGCAGATGACGCAGCATAAGGCACAGCGCCGGGGAGAGTGCCGCACGCGCCACGCGCCTGATTCGGCGCGGAGCGGAGCAGCCTCCCCGCACGCTTTGTCCCTGGGTCCTATGGTCCTTGCGTGCACACTATGCACCTATCTACCGTACACACCCCCTCGCGCATCCCTCCCCACCCACGACCTGCAGCGCCGCTGCTCACCCTTTGGCCGCTGATTCGCAACCGCAGATGAAGCAGGATAAGGCACAGCGCCGGGGAGAGCGCGGCACGCGCCACGCGCCTGATTCGGCGCGGAGCGGAGCAGCCTCCCCGCACCCTTTGTCCCTGGGTCCTATGGTCCTTGCGTGCACACTATGCACCTATCTACCGTACGCGCACCCTCGCGCATCCCTCCCCACCCACGACTCGCAGCGCCGCTGCTCATCCTTTGGCCGCTGATTCGCAACCGCAGATGAAGCAGCATAAGGCACAGCGCCAGGGAGAGCGCCGCACGCGCCACGCGCCTGATTCGGCGCGGAGCGGAGCAGCCTCCCCGCACCCTTTGTCCCTGGGTCCTATGGTCCTTGCGTGCACACTATGCACCTATCTACCGTACGCGCACCCTCGCGCATCCCTCCCCACCCACGACCTGCAGCGCCGCTGCTCACCCTTTGGCCGCTGATTCGCAACCGCAGATGAAGCAGGATAAGGCACAGCGCCGGGGAGAGCGCGGCACGCGCCACGCGCCTGATTCGGCGCGGAGCGGAGCAGCCTCCCCGCACCCTTTGACCCTGGGTCCTATGGTCCTTGCGAGCACACTATGCACCTATCTACCGTACGCGCACCCTCGCGCATCCCTCCCCACCCACGACCTGCAGCGCCGCTGCTCACCCTTTGGCCGCTGATTCGCAACCGCAGATGAAGCAGGATAAGGCACAGCGCCGGGGAGAGCGCCGCACGCGCCACGCGCCTGATTCGGCGCGGAGCGGAGCGGCCTCCCCGCACCCTTTGTCCCTGGGTCCTATGTTCCTTGCGTGCACCCTATGCACCTTTCTACAAAGAAATACACAAAGATATATGCCGGGGAAAAAAAACAATCCCACCCATGACTCGCTGTCCACCCCTTGGCCGCTGATTCGCAACCGCAGATGAACAGTCGCCCGACAAGCTGCTGACCAGGCACCCGCGGAGTGGCGGCTGCGTTCACTAGATGAAGGGCGGGCGGGCGGGATCCCGTACGGGAAGGGAGGGGAAGGAAAAGTTCACGGTCTTACCGGGTTTTCCTCGACCACTCCTCCAGCGACCGGGGGGAGGCCGCCTCCCTGCACGGTTGCAGCTTCGGAGGCCTGCGCACCAGTTCACGAAAGCATGTTTGAATCCACTGCGGAAACCATGGGATATTCCCACAGCAGTGGCATCCCACAGCGTGCATGCCGGAAAACAGGGGAGTCCGCATACCTGAATGAATACGCACAGCCGGTGACTTTTCCTAAGCACGTGATTCCGCACCAGGGCGCAGTCACCGGCTGTGTGTATCCACATATTCGCTGACCACCTATTTACGCAGAAACTTTCAGAAACTTTCACCTGGCCTGCCTCGCTGCCAACCGTGGCCGTCCTTGCCCGTTTAGGTGCACCTTGTTCAGCAGCGCTCGTTGCTCCTGTTCGGGTACTCTCCATTCTTAAGTAAAATAATTAAAAGTAAACTACATGTTCTGCATACATTGCAACAGAACTGCTTTCTGTCACCCGCGTGATTCAAGAAAAAAGTAAAACTACTTACCAGCCATTTTCTTTCTCGACCTTCTGCTACTTAAATTAAATAAACAAAAAAATTAAACTGTTACAGTTTAACTGTTTTTTGAAAACTTCAACTTCAAGAACCTAACTTGGTTTCTTGGCTACGTTACCTCTATCTCTCTTACCAGCTATGGTGCGCGTGGCCACTAAAATCGGCTACCTTTCGGCTCCCTACTGGTTTAGCCGAGACAGGTATGATACGATCTGTATGTGACGCATCCCACCTATCTACTGAACGATGATGTATACCCCTGCCTGCGTTCATACCTGGCCGCCATTCGCCAGTCGCTCCACTCCTGCCAATTCTACCTTGGCCACAGACCAGAGAATTGCACATCTACCATTCAGGATCCTCGTTTACCACGGTTTACCAGCTCCGTCTCTATATTTATACTACATTGCGAAGTTTTATATCCATTTACCATTAGGCCACGACCATTTACCATTCCAGATCCTCGTTTACCACGCTCCGTTCTGAAATTACCAGGCTTTTACCATGCTTCAACCTATGTTACCGCAAATTACCAATGATTTACCGTCAGTTATTTTTTTTATATAAATATTTTAACGTTTACCACCTGATTACCACCCCACATAGGGGCTTACCGCCGTTTACCACCAGTTTACCACATTTTAACACCAGTTTACCACATTCTACCACGATTCCTTCTCAGTGTGAGGGTCACGTACTAAAATTCTTCTCATCGGGCGAAAGTGAGCAGCAAAGGAGATATTTTCAAAAGCTATTGTGCTGGAAAAGTTGTTCGGGAGTGAAACCAACCAGGGGTGATGCTCCCTCAGGCTTCATGTGACCCAACATGGGCATTCAGCGGGTAAATTTGCCCTGAACAGGCTATTCCAGCACGATTCTCGGCAGCTAAGAAGACCGGTTAACTGTATTATTTCGCGGGAAACATTAAAATACGTCAGAGGCAAAATATCCCGCGGCAGGTGTTCCTACAGGTGTGCTGCACATGGATATATCGGGGCGTCCAAGGTTCAGGGTTTTAGGGTATATGTTGGAGGAGTCGTAACCGGAGGTCGTTTGCACACACCTGCGTTCGTGACATAGAACCACAACCCGCACCTTAGACTACCTACACCAGTATGGCCAATATTGGAATATTGCAGTATTGGATATGGCCTTTCGATACTTTTACGTTTCGCGACTGCCAGTTACAACAAGCCCAATGGGTTCCTGAAGACCCTTTAATTCTCCGCTTGTGGCAGCAAGCGCGGGAACAAGCAGACGAAGACTGGGAGGACTTCGGGCAACATGCAGTTAATCTCAGGACCTATCACTGGTGGAGTTTTTGGCCGATGTACGTCCACGGCCGTAGATCCAGCGAAAGGTTCGGTGTGAGGCATCTCGTGTACTGGTATGAGGGCGGGTGGATCTACCACCGATACTCAGATTTGGAGTGGCGGGCCTGGCGAAATAGAAACCGCTACAGCGAAACAACGCACGGTGCCCTGACAGAGCTGGAAAGCGATCTGCTGCAAGAAGATGATAGGAGATGCGCAGTTTGCGGGCGTATGTTAAGAACCTGCACCCTGGCGCGCATATTTGATGCTAGCGCGTGCAATGAGGAGACGTATGCTTGGTAGCTAACACTTATGTCACGTGACTGTACACAAATAAACCGTATATTTACATGTATGAAAAACAATAAGTTTCACGCCGTGCTGCCATTGTAATCTAGTGTGCGTGCCACGAGGAATGAATGAGGCTGTGTTGCTTACCTTCACCTGTCCAACGCCTCGGAGGCCAAGTTTTCCCTGGCCACCTTCAGAAGTTCTGCCTTTTCAGGTCCTCCTGGAACTCCGCCGACAGCAGGTTTGCCAGGAGGTTCGTCCCAGCAAGTCAGGATCTCGCTCGCATCGAAGTCGTACCAACCTGTCACTTTCGGAGCGGCTCTCCGGAAGGCGTTCTCCGCGAACAAGCTGTTCAAGTCAGAGAAGGTTTTGCTTGTTCTCCTCGTTCTCGGCATAAGCAGAGGCGCACATGGAAGCCAAAACCCCCACTTCACTCTGTTCGTGTTCAGATCCACCTCCAAGACCTCCACGAAATGCATGGGCATGGACACGGCGTTGTTCCCAGGCATGCGGATAGTAAAGCTGCAGCCGTCGTTGCCCGCGGCCACCGTAACTGCGAAACTTTTGCCCGCACTCTTCGCCAGCATGTCGATGGTGTAGTCCGTAGGAAGGTTACGGTAGGCCAACGGTATGTCGTCGTCCGGGTCGTCCTCGTCGTCCTCGTCGTCCTCGTCGTCCTCGTCCATCGAGACGCCTGCGAACTGTCCAGTGGCCGCCTCCGGGCGATGCGCGTTCTCCACCTGCTCCGCAATCTGATTTGCATCCTCGAAAAAGCAATCGTCGTCAGGAGCGAAGCTGTCCGTTATAAGGGCGCCTGTCGGACCGATCACAGAGGCCGCTCGGAATAGCACTCGTCCCTTTTCACGACCCCGCGCTTGTCGAGACTTCCCGGGTGGAGACTTGCTCCCTGGGGACGCCTTTGCCAATGGCGACTGCGTGCACGCTTGTCGCTTGGAGCTCGTGCTTGATCTCCCTGTGGCGCTGCAGGAGCAGGGCATCCTCGGCCACCTGCGCCTGGCCCTCGTGCTGCCGGTGCCTGTGGTCGAGTAGGCATAGCTTCGTTGGTTTGCGGGCCTCGCGCAGCAGCTCCTTCTCGTCTTGCCTGTGTAGTGGCTGTTACAGCCTCGAGTGATGGCGCCGCCCGCGCAGCTCCGCCGGCTTCGGAAGTTCTTGCAGGCAAGGCCTGCTCCGTACCCGGCGACGCATCCTCCCCGGTTTCCTCACCTGTCGTCGCTCGGCTTTTTTTTCGAAGGACTCTGAGTTGTTCGTGGTGGGCCTTTCGGGCGACATCCGTCGCTTCAAATAAGGCCTTCGCCAACGGTTCCTTGAGTGGGCGTTCAGGAAGTTCAACTCCCAGGTGGTGCAACGCTGCTTTACACTCGGCCACCGTGTACCTGCAATGGCAGCCGACGCGTAAGACATACAGCTAAGACTCAGGTAGGCATAATACTTGTAAGACCTAACAATGAAATCGAGGTGCTCGCAACCGACCAACGGGACGAACCAAAAATCGACGGACTCGACGTCCCTCGCTTTCTCCACGCACTTGCGCACGATCTCTTGTGGAGGTTTCCGCGGAAGGTCCTTGCTTAACACGTTGCGACCATCGGATAACACTTCGAACTGTTCGGGCATCGTCCGTTCTGGCACCTCCTCCTGCACTGGCTTCTTGTGCCAGGCGTTCTCGTAAAGCTCCTTCAAATCCACAGGAGCCTGTGGGGTCGGCTTCGGTCCAGCCCAGACATCGTAGTCCTCGGCGGTCTTGGGCAAGGGAAAGTACCCGAGCAACGTGTCCAGCGTGTCACTTGGAATACGGTAGTGGATGTAGTCGCACATGCGACTGAAAGCAGTGCGAGTTTCCCTCTCTTCCTTCGGGTCTAGCGGCTTCACCCCTTCTAACGTGGGGCTGCTGTCGAAAGCTGGGTAAGTTTTCATTACCTCCAGGCCCTTACGGAGATCCTCATCCACTCCGTCAGGCATGTGGTTTGCGTATGGCTACTACCCAAATTCATGGTCCTACCACAAGGACCAATGGACAATTGCGGTTTCGATCACTAAATCGACTATTTGAGGCACAGGCAACATTTGCACATGATATTTATGAGTTAAATGAATTTTATTTCTTATAGCGGCGGCCCCCATGAGACTTTAGGTGTGTGGTTGAACGACACGCTTTAGGGGTGTAATTTCACCAAAAGCTTGAAGAAAATGGTGGTCCTACCACAAGGACCACCGTCATTTTGAGTATTAGGAGTCACATGGGGGGCTCATGGTGATGCTCATGGTTATACATCTTGAGTTTATGACCAAATAAGATAACTGAATCGGTCACTTCGCACCCTCATCATCATTTCCGCTCTATTTCAGCATGGCGCATGTTCAACACAATGCAAATTCCGTATTTAGTGAATTTCGGACTTTAGAAATTGGCATTCATCCATTCTAAACTGTACACGCCAGTCGAAAAATAAGATATTTGGATGATGTTAGACTTTCAGAAATTCGCAATACATACATACTTGAAGATTTAATGTGCCGCACACACCAACCTTGCGATATACGCCCTTTAGCAAGCAATTATGATGGCTGGCTGGTCAGCTCGCGTGACCACTGTTTTAGGGGGGAAACCAACGAGCCAATATATTAGAGGGGAAGCCAACGAGCCAACGAGCCAATATATGCATTCCAACCGGGCCTCCCGCCCAAATATGATTGGGACATATGTATAGGTTCAATTTGATGGTATCCGCGCAGGTGTAGTGTTGATATATGATTAGTAAAAAATTATTGAAGATGAGTCACTAATTTGCCACATTTTGAATGTTCCAAAAAATCCGTTTTGAAAAATTTGAGTGTAGAGGTTTGAAATGCGTTCGTCATGGATATATGGGATGGATATAGGCCAAACCAGCGTTCAAATAAATTAATATAGGACCTATATATACCACCTTTCATTGGTTAGACACCACAAATCACGGGAGATGGCCAATTAAATTATCGGAACAATGGTCCTCGTGGTAGGACCAAATCGTCGATTTGGTCCTACCACAAGGACTGCGGGGCAGTAGCCACGTATTGTTCTCCAAACTTGTACTTCAGCCGTGTAACACCATCCACGTCCTTCTCGAAGTGCATCAGGTGTGTACGCCTGACTTTCCCAGAATAGCCTTCAAACTTTGGGTTTATGTGCGGCTCCAGCCAAGCCTTGAAGTCCAACTGTTGGCCTTGTACGTCCGTGACTTTGGTGAACTTCTTCACTGGCCAGCTTCGTAACCAGGCAATCCACGATTCCAGCGTCAACAGCCACACTCCAGATTTGCGCGCGTCTTTCCCAAATATGAACATCTTGATGAGTCCAAACCAACCGTCGCAGTCGTTATGGGTGTGCGCGACCATCAGACGGTGGAAGACAACCACGTTGTAAATATTGTAGTGCACCAACAACGCACAAAACGCGAACGTGTTCTTGTTCCAGTTTTCTGAGCCACCATCCAGCTGCAAATGAAGCTCCTTCCGGAAGTAGCGCTTGCCCGCGCGACCTTGTGCGGTGTAGTGCAACAAGTTCCACAGTGTCGTGAGCAGCATGTTTGCACCCTTAGCCCCGCTCCAAGGGAGCCCAACGGAAAATAGAAGCAACGAGCCATGAAGTATCGTGAGCTGCAGGTGTAGGTTAAAGAAATGCTGTTTCTTCTCGCTGATGCCCTTAACTTGATGCGGGGCATGCGGAACAACCGTGTTCTGATTTGCCGCGCCGTCCGCCGCTATGGAGTCGATCCGACCGTCAGGGTCAGAACCCTCCTTCCGCCTGAGGTCATAACACGTGCGTTGCAACCTGTGAATGTAGTCGTGTCGCGCGAAACGAGCAGAATAGGCGTCCCAGCGTGCAGGTTCGCGACCCTGTTGTCCAAGAAGCTGAGCCCTCTCTGCACCCAGATCGTCACATGTCGTGCAGATTCCGGACACCTCCACCTTCGCCCTTACCGTTATGTCTCGAGCCTTGAGCAGGTTTTTCACGTATATTTTGAAGGTTTCAGCACATACTGCCCACTGGTCCTCTGTGTCGAACTTATACAAGTCGTACTGCACACCATAATCGATGGGTGGAATTTGGCGCGCACCACTTACCGGCATCCTCTGTGGTGCTCCTTTCAACATATTCGAATCCGCCCACTCGCGGAACACCTCCTCGTGGTAGGAAATCGTCGTCACCACCGCCTTCGCCACAGGGAATGCAGTTGTTGCCGGTAGTTCCCCCTTCTCTTCAAGGATAAGTGCCTTATATCGCCGGTACGAGCTCCTGGGGAGCGCCCACACTGTTCTGAACGCCTCCTCGCAGATCTCCTTTTCGAAAAGCTTCAGGGTGCCAATAACACGCTCTCCAGACTCGCGCTTCACGATCGCTTTGCGCATAGTTGCCATAATGTAAGACTTGAACTCAGTTTGGCCCATGCGCTCCTTATGGTCCATATTGCCCTTGAATGTGCTGAACAAGAAACTGCAGTTCCGATCGCACCCACAGCTGCAACCGCCCTCGCATAGTCCGGGAATATTGGACTGTGCAATTTGAAGAGTCTTCTGCTTTGACAATCTCCTGCCGCTGGAGTTGCTGCTATTGCTGCTCATCTTGCGAGACGCGTACCGTTGTTATGCTCTTTCATATTTGAACGCTTACCTGATATGAGGGTCCTTGTTTCCTAGAACTTGGGCGGGGTTATGACCGTGACCGCCCAAGTTTTCTAGAACTTGGGCGGGGCGATGACAGTGACCGCCCAAGTTATCGAGAACTTGGGCGGGGCGATGACCGTGACCGCCCAAGTTTTCGAGAACTTGGGCGGGGCGATGACAGTGACCGCCCAAGTTTTCGAGAACTTGGGCGGGGTTATGACCTTGACCGCCCAAGTTTTCTAGAACTTGGGCGGGGCGATGACAGTGACCGCCCAAGTTTTCGAGAACTTGGGCGGGGCGATGACCGTGACCGCCCAAGTTTTCGCGAACTTGGGCGGGGCGATGACAGTGACCGCCCAAGTTTTCGAGAACTTGGGCGGGGCGATGACCGTGACCGCCCAAGTTTTCGAGAACTTGGGCGGGGCGATGATAGTGACCGCCCAAGTTTTCGAAGACTTGGGCTGGGAGTTTCGCAGGGTTAAACAGAGCCCGTTGTGCAGCATACAAAACTTTTCGCAATGTCATCTTTTCTACCGTCAATTGTAATAGGTCTTTTGGAGGAGGTGTTTCATAATGATGATAAACTTCTGATATCGAGCAGATTAAGAATGACGGCACGCAGTTGAAGACGGATTCGGCGGTGATAGCGCGGTGCGTCGGGAAGGAGAAGGCGGGTGTTGATAAGGCTGCGCTAGAAGATTTGGGCCTTTCCATCGGGACAAAACAAGAGCTCGCTGAGGTTGAATCCCTTAAGTTAGTAGACGAAGAAGGGTTTGGGTGTCTTCGGAAAGGTTGCCTGTTCAGCTTGCACTCGGAAGAGGCGTCGCGTCGGTTGGTGGACATAGACATAATGCGACGGTTCGATCGCTTAAAAAAAGTTTGCGCACCTTGGACCGGAGACAGCGAGGACCAAAAGGCGAAAACGAAAACGGACTGGGAACGATTTGCCCACCAGACCTGCGTGGATCTTCTGGAGGATATGAGGGATAGGGCAGCCGTGTCTGTCTCCTCTCAACCATCATCCCCAGGTACTGTTCGAAAACCTATTTTTCACTTTGGCGCGTCCTCCGTGTTCTTGATGGAACATCGCGTGTCCTCAGGTACGGATCCGGGAGCTGCGTTCGTCCGCACGCACCTCTGCAGCATCCTGAAAGCACCATCTGAAGCACCTCGCTTGCTTCGGGGGAACGATACG